>PVJI01018939.1:0-32201 GCA_004026765.1 Micronycteris hirsuta
AAGATTAAAAATAAGGAGAGAATCTTAGAAGCAGCAAGAGAAAAGGAGACAGTTACCTACAAAGGAATTCCCATAAGACTGTCAGCTGATTTCTCAAAAGAGACCTTGCAGGCAAGAAGGGGCTGGAGAAAAGTATTCCAAGTCATGAAAGGCAAGGACCTACATCCAAGAATACTCTATCCAGCAAAGCTATCATTTATAATGGAAGGGCAGATAAAGTGCTTCTCAGATAAGGTCAAGTTCAAGGAGTCCATCATCACCCAGCCCTTATTGTATGAAATGTTAAAGGGATTTATATAAGGCATGGAGGGATATCAACAGGGGAGTGGTAGGGGGAGAGGGGGGGAAAGGGGCAGAGAATAAGTAGCATAAATGGGAGGTAGAAAACAGACAGGGGGAGATTAAGAATAGTATAGGAAATGTAGAAGCCAAAGAACTTATGTGTACGACCTATGGACAAAAACTAAAGGGTGGGGAATGGGGGGGGATTTGGGGGCAGAGGGGAAGAAAGGGGGAAAAATGGGACAACTGTAATAGCATAATCAACAAAATATATTTTAAAAATAATAATAAATAAATAAATAAAATCTTCAAAAAAACACTATGAATAATTACTTGGGATACAGACATAAATTGGCATTATCTATACACACTGGTATATTTGGTCACTAAATCTGGAGAAACATTCTTAGAAGATAAAATTGTATCATTAATTTCTTTCCTAACATTTCTCATTGATATTCTCTCAGAAATGAAAGGGAGTCTAGTAATAGACTCTCCCCCGCACAATCACCACACAGTTGTCCATATCCATGAGTTCTTTTCCTTTTTTCTTGATACCTCCACCTCCCTAACCACCCCATAGGGCTGTCAGCCTGCTCTCTATCTATGAGTCTGTCTCTTTTTTGCTTGTTAGTTCAGTGTGTTCATTAGATTCCACATATGAGTGAAATCATATGGTATTCGACTTTCTCTGACTGGCTTATTTCATTTAGCATAATGATCCCCAGGTCCATCAATACTGTTGTAAATGGTAAAATTTCCTCTTTTTTACATCTGAGTAGTATTCTATTGTGTAAATGTCACAAAGTTGTCTTATTCACTCATCTACTGATGGACTTGGGCTGTATCCATATTTTGGTAATTGTAAATAATGTTGCAATGAACATAGTGGTGCTTACGTTCTTTTGAATTAATGTTTCTGAATTAGTGTTTCAGGTTTCTTTGGATAAATTCCCAGGAGTGGAATCACTGCATAATAAGGCAGTTCTATTTTTAATTTTTTGAGGTAACTCCATACTGTCTTCCACAGTGGCTGCACCAATTCCCATTAAGGATGAAGAAGGGTTCCCCTTTCTCCACATCCTCACCAGCACTTGTTTGTTGATTTATTGATGACAACCATTCTGACAGGTGTGAGGTGATATCCCATTGTGGTTTCAATTTGCATTCTCTGATAATTAGTGATATTGGGCATCTTTTCATAAGTCTATTGGTCATCTGTAGTTCCTCTTTGGAGAATTGACTGTTCAGGTCTATTGCCCATTTTTTAATTGGATTTTTTCGTTTTGGTGTTGACTTTTATAAGATCTCTATAAGTTTTGAATATTAATTCCTTATCATATGTATTGGCAAATATGTTCTCCTAATCCATGGGTTGCCTGTTCTTTTAGTTGATTTTCTTTTCTGTGCAAAAACTTTTTAGTTGGATGTTGTCCCATTTGTTTACTTTTTTCTTTTGTTTACTTCTCTCAAGAAAATATATTAGAAAAATATTGCTATAAGAGATGTTGAGATTTTACTGCCTATGTTTTCTTCTAATTTTTAGTCTAACATTTAAGTCTTTAATCCATTTTGAGTCTATCCTTGTATGTGGCATACGAAGGTGGTTAGTTTCATTTTCCTGCACATATTTGTCTAGTCTTCCCAATGCCATTTATTGAATAAACTATCTTTAGCCCACTGTATGTGCATGCTTCCTCTATCAAATATTAGTTGACTATAAAGCTGTGGGTTTCTTTCTGTACTCTATTCTGTTCCATTGATATATATGTCTGTTTTTATGCTAGTACCATGCTGTTTTGATTACTACGGCCTTATAGTATAATTTGATATTAGGTAGCATGATTCCTCTAATTTTGTTCTTTCTCAAGATTGCTGTTGTTATTTGGAGCCTTTGTGGTCTCACATAAAGTTTTTGAAATATATGTTCCAGTTCTGTGAAATACATTACTGGTAACTTGACAGGACATGCACTGAATCTATAGATTGCTTTGGGTAGTACGGACACTTTAATGATATTAACTCTTCCTAATCATGAACATAGTTATGCTTCCACCTATTTGTATCTTTTTCAGTTTTTTTCTTCAGTATTTTATAAATTACTGAGTACAGGATTATTATATTTTTTTAAAGATTTTATTTATTTAATTTTAGATAGAGGGAAAGAGAGGGAGAAAGAGAGGGAGAGAAACATCAATGTGTGGTTGCATCTTGTGCACCCCCTACTGGGGATAGGGGACCTGGCTTGCAACTCAGGCATGTGCCCTGACTGGGAATCGAACCAGCAACCCTTTGGTTCTCAGTCTGGCACTCAATCCACTGAGCCACACCAGCCAGGGCAATTTTTACATTCTTGGTTAAATTTATTCCTAGGAATTTTATTCTTTCTGAGGCAACTGTGAATGGGATTGTTTTCTTAATTTCTCTTTCTGATAGTTCATAATTGGTATATAAAAATGCAACTGATTTCTGGATATTAATTTTGTGTCCTGATACTTTACTAAATTCATTTATTAGTTCTAGTAGTTCCTTGGTGGAATATTTGGGGTTTTCTATATACACAGTTATCATGTCATCTGCAAATAATGACAGTTACACCTCTTCTTCAGTACCCCTATGATGTGGATGTTTTTACACTTCATGTTGTCCCAAAGGTCCCTTAAACTACCCTCCTTTTCTAAATTCTTTTTTCTTTTTACTGTTCTGTTTAGGTGTTTTTTTTCTATGAAATTCTCCAAATCATGGATTTGATCCTCTGATTCGTCTAACCTACTGTTTATTCCCTCAAATATATTGTTTATTTACGATATTGCATTCTTTATTTCTGACTGGTCATTTTTTATGGTTTTTATGTCTTTTTTCATGCTGTTAAGTATTTTTATAATCATTACTTTGAATACTAAACCTAATAAATTGCCTGCCTCCATTTAATTTAGCTCTTCTTCTGGAGAATTCTCTTGTTATTTCATTTGGAGCCTGTTTCTTTGTCTTCCCATTTTGTCCACCTCTTTGTGTTTGTTTCTGTAGAGATGCAAAAACCGCCATATTGGACCTCTCTAATCATTATATTTTAAATGAATCTTCAGGCTTAAGGATCATGTCTAGATGAGATTATTTTTTTAGCCCTTATTATTTACAGGTAGAATTGACTAGAAGCAAATAAAACAGCAGTTGATTAAATTTTTAGAGATAATTTTGTCAAAGTCATGAACTGGCCAAGAGCTCTGGTTTTTCTACCTCTAATGAAACACTTGAGTCCCAAGACCTATGCAAAGTTATGATTTCATGAATTTTATGCTTTAACTTTATTTATTTGTTTGACATAGTTTTATATACAGAGTTTTAATCAAACATAATTATAATTCTGAGCTAAATTCAGTTGGTGAGAGTGGAGACTTTCTTTTATGGCCAAATTTAAATTTTTTTGGTCACAGATATTAGCCCTTTTATTCCTTAAAGCCCTACTTCTTTTCTCAAGTGCTTGTGCTTTTGAGAATAATGAGGACAATGCTATAGTTGATTTATATTAAAATATACTGCCTGACCTATGAGACAATATTTTTTCCTATAATGAATGAAATTTCCTGTAAGAAGTTAAATTATTTAACATTTTTTATTAATAAATGTAATTAAGACTTTCAGAAATCCAGAAAATAAGCATGCAATCACTATACTGCATTCATTTCCACACACCTTGGGAGAGTGAGTGAAATGCTTTGGAAAGTCTAGAATAGTAGAGAGTGCTTACATTATTATAACTCTTTAACAGGATTCCCCAGAATGTGAGCTTCACAAACAAGGAACAAGGCATGTTAATGGATAGTACTAATTATTTAAATATATTTGAAGCAAACCAATATTCCATTCTAAATTATCATCTTTTCTTCATTCACCTGAAACAGACACCATATAAATAAGAACAGGATGAATATCTACTATTTTATCAATTGGTTCTCATCAAAGATTACCCAGACATAAAAAATTCCCACAACTTTTGTTGTCAATTGGATATTGATTTTTGTATACTTGTCTCACCAAGAAAGCAGAGTATAGGTTGTAGAAAAACTAGGGGCAAAATACTAAATCTGTCAAATTCTGGAAAGGCCAGCATGGCAGGTCCTACAAGCTCACAGACTGAACATAACTTCATAGGATAGTCTGAACAGACAAATTCCCAACTAAAAGTGGATAAGGCAGCTAGTCACATCTTAGGCCTGTTGCTTCCTTGACAAAGGTCAATGGGCTTGATGTGAGCTTGTCTATTGTCATTCTGCATCTAGCATAACATACTTTTGGAATGTCAGAGTAATCTCCTTTTCCAGATCTGTCAGGGTACAACCTCCCACCAGATCATGAGAACACAGAACCCCTCATCTTTATCTTGCTTCCCACATATCATCTATATGTGCTGTAAATGTTAATTGTTAACTATTCTGTATCCACCAATGTAAAAGAGTATGTGTTTTTTCATTTTACTCTTTATCTAATCGCAGAGATTTCCTACACTTTGATTTCTTCAGCCTCCCTAATCTACCATCAATGAATTTCATAAACCCTCTTATGTCTTCTCCTCTGATTATAATATATAAAAAAACTGTAAAACTGCCATTCTTTAAAGCATTTTCTCAAACCAGTGACATTTTGCTTCCTGGAAATTGTATGTCAGTTTTGCTCAAAGAAACTTATAAAAATTTTCTACAGGTTTGGACATTTCGTATGTTGACAGGGTAAAGAGTACCCCATTTTTTTAGTTAAAAAATAAACTGCACTATACCACCTGAGATGCAGAATCATTCAATGTACTTTTTTTAGAAGTTGGTATTAATTTTTCTTTACTTTCTGTCCAAATTCAATTAAATTAAGTTGACATTTTATAGGAATAGATGACACTTCCTATTAACACAGCTATATAATATTACCAATTTTAAAAAATGTAGAAAACATTTTAAACTCCCCAGGGAGAGAAATATTAAAGATAATAAACATAGGGCACCTAATAATAACTTAGAGTTTTATACAATTAATTGAAAATAGCAGTCAAAAGCAAAGCAGTGAGAAATAGAAATCTTTCAGTTTTACTTTTTCATAAAATTTTTATATAATTCTTTATTTTCATAGGCACTGTAGCTATTATTTATCTGTTAATATGGATATATTTAGAATTAAGGTAAATTTTAAGGCCTTTAAATATACATATTTATTTTTAAAAACTTAACTTATAAAAAATAATTGAGAAAGTCAATAAATGTAGTCAAATTAGCATCAAGCAAAGTCACTGAAAATTTTGAATTTGACATAAAATTTTTGTGAATACATTTACAACAGTGTCAGGTATCCACAAGAATTTAGTCACAAAAGAATTTAATGCATGTTATTAACACATTGGGATGCAATTTTATAATGTAAATAGCCTATTGATAGATGTCACTGGCTTTATAA
The DNA here is from genome assembly GCA_004026765.1 of Micronycteris hirsuta. Lineage (NCBI taxonomy): Eukaryota > Metazoa > Chordata > Mammalia > Chiroptera > Phyllostomidae > Micronycteris > Micronycteris hirsuta. The sequence goes on from PVJI01018939.1 coordinate 5,722, forward strand.
GTAACTTTCAGTCAGTTTTAGCCTACGCCCTGAATTTCCACCAACCCTGACCTTCAGACATCTGTATTTACTTGCATGTTCTGCCTCTCTGTTTGGTGTATAATACAGTCATTTCAACCTCAACTTGGAAAAACAAAAAAAAATCTTGTTAATACTCTCCCTAATCTTAAAACTGCCTGATTCTCAGTATCCCCCACCATTACAATGGTCATCTAATCCTCTTGGCCCAAACATTCAAAATATACCCTGCTCTGCTCCTATTTTAAGTCAAGTCATCATTGTTTCTCAAATGAACTAGTGCAGTTGTCTCAATAGCTGTTCTTTTTTTTTTAAGATTTTATTTATTTATTTTTAGAGAGAGGGAAAGGGAGAGAGAAAGAGAGTGGGAGAAACATCAATGTGTGGTTGCCTCTCACACACCCACTTCTGAAGAACCTGGCCCACAACCCAGGCAAGTGCCCTGACTCGGAAACAAACCAGCAACCCTTTGGTTCTCAGGCCAGCACTCAGTCCAGCACTCAGTCCACTGAGCCAAACCAGCCAAGGCTCAGTAACTGTTCTTTCTGTTTTTATCCATGCATCCCCACAGTCAACTTTCCTTAAAGCGATTCAAGTAAACATTTTAAATTCCTGACATAGAAAAAAAATCTGATACCCTCCTCACGCTCAACAAGATACCACACCATATGTCCCTTGCCTGAAGTGTTCACTTGGGCCTGTTTTCTGGATAATGTTTTTGTGGACACTTTACAGACACAGACGGACTTCCAGCCAAAGTGTTGTTCATACATTAAGAAAGATGACACCACATATACACCAAGAGAATATGAAAAGATTTATTACTTTTATAATAAAGCCTTCTGGGAAGAGCAGAGAAGATCTCTCAATTTGTTCAAAAATGGATTGAGAGAGAAAGGAAACCGGTTGGTTCTTACAGTGGTTAGGGATTGGGGCTGAGCTGAAGGTTTACATGTGTGGTCAGGAAGTTGCGTGGTTTAAATCTCCTACTCAGAATATCACATATAATATTCTTTCTGCCTAAAACACTTCCACATGTGAGGATACATATTGCAGGTTTTTCCAGACATATGGGATAATGGAGGGACGCAGTGACTAGAAGGTGTTTACCAGGTCGTCTCATAATGGACCATGGATTCTAGGTGACTAGCAGCAAAAGGAAAGTGAAGGATTTTAGCAGATTGTAACAAAACAGTGGAGTCATTAATTAGAAGTCTCAATGAAGTAGAGAGAATTTGAACAAAGGAGGAAGAATAGGTATATGATCCCTAGGAAGAGGCTATTAAAAGGAGAGGCTAAAACGCAATGAGAAATTTGATGAAGGTGAGGAGACCAAGTTTCGAAGAAACATGAGCCATTTGTTAGATATTTCATCTTCTTAGATGATGTAGCCACTAACAACAAAGGCAATAGTTGGAGTAGAAAGAAATAATTTGAACAAGACATTAAAGTCTTCAGTTAATAAATAATATTAATCAGAGGTTTGTCATGAAATACAGGAAGAAGATGCTATAGATGGATGGTTTGTGCTTCAATCTAAATGCTATTGCCACCAGAAACCTCAGAGTTATGTTTCAGAAACTACTGACACACTCAACTCAAATGGAATTTTTTCTTTTTAATGAGAAAACATTAGTGGGTATGTTTTTGGAAAAACATACACATTTTTAAGACAAGCTTTTAGGACTTGTAATATCTTAAGTTACAGAGGTGCTAACCGTTATTGCCAGGGCTCAGCTTCTCTGAGAAGAGGAGAAAAGGAGTATCAATTTGTACAGTAAAGAGATGGAGGCCCAAAGAGTGAGAGACCTAAGAAAAGGCCATACAGGTAGCAAAGGCTCTGAAGGAAACTTCCTGACTTGGAGTTTCCCTGACAGCTCTGGCTGTGTTCCCCCGTCCACAACTATCAGCATGTCTTTGTGAGTCATATAAACAAAAACAAAAATCACAGTTCTGCCTGACATTTATTTCATCTGTTACAAAAAATATCATTGTGATAATAGTTTATATTCTAAGAATAGAATAACATTATGTTCACCCTTAACCAATAAATAAATAAAACATGTCAATCCCTTTGAAGCCTACCCAAATCCCATATGCTCTCCCAACAAGATAACCACTTTCTGATCATTTTTTAATTAATCTATTCAATATTTATATGATTTTATCATATATTAAAGTATCCCTAAATGATGTATTGTATACTTTTTCTTATTTTAAAATTTTATACAAATTAAATCATTCTATGTATCTCATCTAATAGAAAATATTTTTTACTCAATGTTGTTTTTGAACTTTATCCTTATTGGTATATATTGCTTTGGTTAACTCATCTTCACTGTTGAAATAAATAAATAAATAAATAAAAACATAGCATAACATAATATAATGTAATATAATAAATGTAATGTATTACACACCCACATTTTCTATTATTAGTATTTGAATTTTCACATGTAAGTAAATCCTCAAATATTTAGCATAATTGCTAAATTTAGTAAAATAATGGACCATACACCTATAAGGATTTACTCACATACCCTACCTCTCTTCTAACCTACATAATTATGAACAAGCCCATGTCAAAAATAGGTTTAAGTGCCTAATAAAATACTGCAATTATGAGCCATTGAGGTCCAGTGGGAGAAATAAAACTTTTACCATCATCCAAACATGATTTCCTTTAGTTGGCTCCTCAAAAGATAACCTTCAAGTCTCTCAGGGAAGAAACTGTCCTAAAAGACCTGCAACATGATTGGAAAATTTACACAGGGGTTTAATGTTTTAACTCTAAGCTCAGGAGATCAGAATTTCAAATCCCATGTAACCCTTTAGACATACAAATATTACTTTTCTATTCATCAGGGAAGCAAAAGAAGAAAAGGTGAATTCTAAAGTGACTCTACTTAATGGGCTGCCACCTAAAAACAGTGAATGAAAAAGTAACCCCCCTCCAAGTCAGTATTGAATGACCGAAGAAGAGCAGCTGGTAAAATGTTATAGGCAATTTTTGTGACACTTACAGTAAGCTAGTGCACTTCAACACGACAGGGGTTGAAAGTGAAATTAAATGAGGCTGTATGTCAATGAAGATTTTGTTCTCAGCATCTATGAACTTTAAGATGATTAACAAGACAAGAAGTGTAGGTTCCAGGGATTCTTTGCAATGCTCTAGGGGAGTTAGAGTTATCAACAAGCAGAAGATAGAAACAGTTAAAATGGGTGGGCGTGGGGAGAAAGTTCACTGTAAATGTGTATTAGAAAATTGGTTCAATTGCAAAACCTATGGGCAAGGTTTTGTAACAGGGTGCAGCCAAGGTGGGGGGTGCAAATGGGGATTTGTAATAGGGTCCAGAACTCAAGGTGTCCAGGAAATATTAGAAATATATGTAAGATGTCCTCACCCCCACAAGTCTGAACAGGTCGGGGATGGGACTCCTGGAGCAGGGCCATTCAGAGCTGTTTTGCATAACAGCAGCCTTGTAGATAACCTCTGGCATGGTCATTTAGCATATCTATAGCCTTTAACTGGTTTCATAGGTATGTTAAAGAGCTGTAAAGCTGCTTTGAGCCAAGAAGATGGAAGTTACTTCCACTCAAGATGTAACTGAGAGGCAATACCCGCTAGACACAGTGCCTGAGCAAAAGCTTGGAGATGATTGGCTCTGTGCCATGGGGGCTACACCTGCCCACAGTTAACATGGCAGCCCAATACTGCTAGAAGAATATGAAGTGCTGGCAGGTGTAGCTGATTGAAGGAGGAGTCGGAAATGGGGCCAAAGAGGAAGATTGGCGCGGGTATTTAAATCCAGGCACGGCAGCCATAGCTCTCTCTGGCTCTGTGGAACACACAGCTTTTGACGAGAGGGGAGAACCCCGCAGCTTTGGGGCTCCCTTTGCCACTCAGCTTAGGAAGCTGGGAAGAAAGATGTAGAAGCAATGCTGAGCTCTCTCCTAGCAGTTCAGAAGAATGCAGGAGAGACCCTGCAGGAAGGGGTCTGGACCACGAGGCTTTGGAGGAGCGGGGACCCCTCAGCCTAAGGGACAGACTCAGGACTGCGTAGCTTTGGGTGCCTTCCTTTTCCACGCGGCCTAGGAAGCAGGAGAGACTTTGCCTGGAAGAAAAGGGGTGAAAGGACTCTTGCTGGTGGGCCATCAGAAGGTGCCACATGGTTTTGGATTAACTGGGGTTTTGGATTAACTGGAGATCACAGTGGCGACACAGCAGATGGTGCCAGAACTGAGAATCTGCCTGAATCATGGACTTCTACTTCTTTCCCTGAGATACGGTACCCTGGACTGGGCAGGGGGAGAAGGAAGGAATGTGTGCATTTGTGGGTATTCTAGAGAACTTTAGTATCTAAAAGGAGATACCTTAAGTCATTACTCCAAGCCTGTAAAACTTGTAAATAAATAATTCTTTTCCTTTTCACAAGTCTCTGGCATTGAGAGACGTCTTTCCATTGGCGGCGAGCATAATGAACCTGGTGCAGGGTTGGGATATCATTGGGTGCCCCGGCTCTTGCTCTGTAACGCTTTGTCTTATCTCCAGATTTGCACCCACCCATTTCATTCCTCCTGCTCAGTCTACAGAATCAAATCTAAATGAAGCTCAGGACTCAGTCTCCTGCACTTCTGCATTATTTTCCCTGCCTAGCCTAGCCAACAGTGCCTACCTACGTCATGTCCTGCGAACCACATTAACCCCCGGCTAGACCCCAGCAGTCCATACTGGCAACTTCCTGGATGAAAATTCCCTGGTTGTTATTTAAGTCTTGTCTCTCCATTGGTCCTCTTCTCGGGACACACTATTCTCCTGAATTGACTTCCTAATACTCAACATGAGCTGTTTTAGATAATAAGCTTTGCCTGCCAACCAAACTTCCTCCAAGCATATCTAAGTAGGTCTATTCCCCTTTTGCTCACCTGACTCCTGTAAAGGAGTTCTAGTACCACATTTTAGCTTCTCTCCTTTTCCTCCATCCTGCTTCAGTTACCCAGCAATCAGGATGTGAAGCAGCATGCCAGATATGGCCCAAACCTGGATCAAACTGCCTATTTGCTTATTACTGCAAGCCCTAAAGGTAATTTTCAGCTACTCTGTATCAAACAATGGCTTCCTATATTTTGTTTAGGGTCACCAGATCTATAACCCATATACAGAAAGACTGGCCAATCAATAACCTAGTCAGGCCATACAAGCTGGGTGACCAGTAATAAGAAAAAATAGTCTGGTCTTCCGAAGCAAAGGAAACCATCCTATGGTATTCTAACACAAACCAATTTGTGCTCCTGTGGAACCCTGCTTAGCCTGTGCTTCTGATCTTCTGAGTTCTAAAGTGTCCCACTTCTACCCTCTGAAGTCCCAACTACCATCAGGAATCACTGTACCCTGAAACGGGAACAAATTCAACTCATCCTTAGGTCCCTTAATCTCTTCTGTATGCAGGGCTAATGCACCCCAGAAGAAGTCACCCTGACCAGAGGTGGATGCAGCTATTCTTTCACACCTGGAATAGGGAAATAAAAAGCTACTCAGACTTTTCTCAATACTGTTGGTTTTTAAAGATGCCAAGAGGATGATAGATGGAATTTACCCAGTCAGTAAAGATCTAGAGATGTCTCTACCTGTACCTACATTTCCACTGTTGAAGGCCACCATCTTTCACTGTTTGGGGCCCCTGGATCAGTCTATTCCACAATTCAGCATTTCCAAATGTATGATCTCTGGACCACCTCCATCAGAATCAGCTAAAGGACTGTTAGAATGCATATTCACAGGCCCACCTACTCAGACTAGACCTGGACTTTACATACATGTGTTGTTAACAAGACCTCCTGGGGATTCTGAGGCACACTAAATGTTTAGAGCCGCTTCCCAGACCCCTCAGGAGGAACCAGACTAGGATATAATTATTCATGTTTTGGACCCTTAAGAGCCTAGTAGGAAACAGTATGTCTTCCAGAGAAGTTTGAGAAACACGCTACAGTATTACTGCTAGGGTCTTACCTGGATTGCAAATGGGATCGGGTGCTGAGATAGATCAGAGATAGGTTCAGATCTTAGCATGGATGTCTGTGTAGTGAGGGAAAAGCCTTCCACAGGCTGAGCAGGGATTCCTGGAAAGTCAATTACTCCCCTGATTAAACAGGATGCTATCTTTATGGAAACACTCTATGCCCTCGGGATAGGGGGGGCATCTACACACCTTTAATGATTAGCCTTGATTTCCAAACTACACCAGTTGACATATCCAGTCAGTCAAATATCTGGTGCTGGGTGTGCAGAGGTTTCCCTAAAGCTTAATTCATGTTTTGACTCAAAAATAATAAAGACCTTCATGAGCAATCATTTTGAGACAATATCAAGGAACAAAAGACCTCTCAGACTTACTGGAGGAAGTATCCTGTATTGACTCTTTTAAGCCAACAACTTTGTCTTGATTGTGATATTTTTTGCACTAGAGACTGAGAGGCCCCAGACCTAACAGGAAACATTGGTGTTTATCCTGGACAGACCAGCTTTTAATGTAACTCGGAGAGAGAACATTTGCTATGTGGAGTGACCGACCAAGAGTTTGTTGCCAGGGTACCACCTAAAAGCCCGAGCTGTCTTTTTTCTTACTGGTGTGAGTAGTCAGACTACAGGAATAATTAAGAGAATAGGATAGTAATTTTGTCATTTTTAATGTGCACCCATGTTTTTGGCTCAAACTTTCAGAAAAATAATTTTTTAATTCAATTATTTATTTATTTATTTTTAGAAACAAAACCAATTATTGTATTCCAGGGTATTGTTTTGCATACAGATATTATTATTGCTTTCTAGAGTTATTCTTTTAATGCATAAGCATAAACAAAAAATTTAAAAACATTTACATGGATATGGAATTAGTACTGCCCATGTATAACGCACATTCTCATTTTCCTTCAAAAATTTGGGCAAAAAGTGCACATTATACATGGCAAAATATGGTATCCATTTCCAAAAGAGTAGGCAAGTGAAGGGAGAAGCTGTGTAGAGGTTATTCTGCTATCAAAGTGGACTGAAAAAAAGTCTTTAATTAAGTAATCTCTCTGGATTAGAGTAGCCCATGGAGAGAGATCTCAATGTCATAAAAGCTGGAAAAGATCGACAATGAATGTGAGAGATATCTGAGGGTTGTATGATCTGTCTATCGAAGGTATTTTCTAGGCCTCAAAAGCACAAAATTGGGATTTTATTCACAGAGGTAGAATAAATGGCATTTCATGCCTATGAGACAAAACCTGATAAGTATTTGGTTATAGTGTGCAGAAGTCCTAAAAAAAATCCAAGGATTTTGAAAACTGAGTTTGTTCTCTACCTATATGGCAATAATGTAAGAAAAATTCCTGCAGCTAAATGTATACTGAGGTTTCCTGTACAGAAACTGTACAGGATGGGATAGAAATAATGTTCACATGTGTGTATGTTCCTTAACAAAAAGCAAGAAAGACATATCAATAATAAGAATTCCAAGTAATGTGAGCAACAAAGAAGAGTGGATTAGTAATCTAATTTATGTATGTGTTTGTAAAATCAACACTTATCAAGTTCCTAGTATATGCCAGGCACATGACTTGGAGTTAAGTATGTAAAAAATATATATAAAATATCAGAATATATATGTGTATATATGTATATATACACAACATGTATGTATAATCCCTGCTCTCAGTGTATCAATCTAACCTATCCAAAAGTAATAATTTTTTAAAGATTTATTTATTTATTTTTTGAGAGAGGAGAAGGGAGGGAAAAATAAAGGAAGAGAAACATCAATTTGTGGTTGCCTCTCAGGTGCCCAAACTGGGGACCTGGCCTGCAACCCAGGCATGTGCCCTGACTAAGAATCAAACTGGTGACCCTTTGGTTCACAGGTTCTTACTCAATCCACTGAGCCACACCAGCCAGGGCTAAAAGTAATAAATTTAATATTTGTTTTCTAAGGCCTTTTAATTTTCAAACATTATTTTTTACTACTTATTAAATAATGATAATTCAAAGATTAATATTCAAATCAGGGGCAACAACCTAAGGTCCATAGGCCAAATCTGGCTCACCATCTTCATTTGTAATTGAACTTCCTTTGGACACAACCACACCCAACTGTTTATATACTGTTTCATGGCTCCTTTTGTGAAACAACAGCAGTGAAATAGACGTAACAGAGACTGTGTGGCCTGCAAAGTCAAACAAATTTATTATCTGTGTCTGGAATGGAGGTAGGACAAAATAAAATCTGTGTAAAGAAAATTGGCCCCATAGCAGCAACTTCAATAAACAAACAGAATCAACTGTACCAAGGTAATGATCCCCTGCAGGGCCTGCATTTAGCCCCAACTCATTCCTCACTCCACTGAGAATGCTGAATCAGAACCACAGAATGGGGAACTAGGAAACATCTAGTTGATAACAGAGGAGAAAAAGTACAATTAAAAAAAAAATACAGAGGATACCTCACTTTCTTTTTAAAAAGTTGTCAATAAAAATTTAATGAAAGAGTATTCAAAATAGGAATAATCACCAAAGGAGGAAAATACAACAAGAAAGAAAATATTTGTAAAGGGGTTTAAACTAGAAATATGATCTAGTTCATATGTATGAGGTCTATCCAGAAGATATCCAGCCATATAATATGAAAAATAGAGACATTTATTGAAGAAGATACAAGATACAGGAGACACTGTACATAGGACAATGACCCTTCAGTCCCTTCATAGTAGGCAACTTGGGATCTCACACAATCCTCCCAATTGCAATTAGTTGCCCCATTGTATTTTTCTGAATTTCATCTACAGTCTGAAATCTTTTCCCTTTCAAAGATGATTTTAGTTTTGGGAAAAGCCAGAAGTCGAAGGCCACCAAATCTGGGTTTTAGCAGGGCTGAGTCACCTGGGAGATTCATTGTTTCACCAGACAACTCTGCACAAGATGTGATGCATGAGCAGGCATGTTGTCGGGATGAAGCTGCCAATCACCAGTTGCCCATAGCTGAGGCATTCTGAATCATCCAAATAATTTCTGCAGAGCAATGTTCAAGCTTAACACAAAATTTGATTCAGATTCGTTGCTCTACTCACTCAGTCATTTTGAATGTGACAGCCACACAGTACATATGCTCACTCAACAGGGTCTACCATCCCCATTGACAAGTACAGTGAAGTCATCGTTGTTCGTGGGTGCACATTCCAGTCCACTCTCCTTGGTTGCCAGGTTGTCAGTGTTGTACAAATCATTCTCATTATATTAACAATGGTTGGACTTTTTCTGAACCGAACTCATATATTTTTTGTTCAGTGTAAAAAAAAAAATGCACTCAACAGAATAAATTGAAGATAAGTCAATAAATCAACAGATTCAAGAAAAGCGAATTGAGAGGCAAGCAGAAAAAGAAAACTGTAATTTTTTAATGTGAAGAATTGGAAATGAAATAACAACTAAAACCTTCATTAAGAAAAGAAAAGAATGTGATTGGCACAGCAGAATATATAAGTTCAAAGGTCTATAGTACACACTTCGGAAAGTCTTTCCTAATTAGGGTTGAAATTTTAATGTCATGCTCGCCTGCTGGAAGCCTTTAGGTCACAGGTGTCTTCAAAATAAAGGAGGAATTTTCTCTCAGACCTGTGGGTCAGATCAGCCTGCCCTAGATGGAGGAGAGCAGGAGGGCAAGCTCACTGTGTGCTGCCTTGGGGATGGGGTTAGGGTAGAGAGTGCTCTCAGGAAAGCATATTTCTGCTCTCTGCCATCAAAGATAAGGTGAACAAACATTCCGTATATACAGGATATACACTGTACATGATTTGTTCTCAGCCTATATTGACTTTATCAAAATGCCCTAAATATTCTGGAATCGGACTTTTTTCAATAAGTTGCAAGACTTCAGTAATTAAAGATATTTTTCTGCCACAGATTTTGGCTTTTAAATCACTTAAACAGCAACATGAACTAAAAATCTTACCTCCACAAATAAAGATCTGGAGAGTCTCCTTGTATCTCCCCTGCAGGTTTGGCTTTGGCAAAGGGATGAAAAACAAAAGGTCATGGAGGTGTAGAGGACAGAGGCTGAAAATTAAGTACTTATTTTTTGCGTTCAAGAAAGAAAAAGACCAAAGTCCTGAATCATTAACTAGTAACCGCTGTTAGAGATATCTTCTCAACAGTACACATTCTCTGAAATCAGTGAGCCACAGCCTCACTCTAATAACTGGTTTGTGAAAGTTAGCCAATCAGAAACAAGTCCACACTTATAGACAGTAGCCCATCACCAAGTGCCTCGCACCATAGCCCTGAAAGTCAGCCTGTCAACCCCACTAACACAAGCGGGAAATCTATCAACCCTACACACTCCTGCTTCTAAAAACCCACCATGCCCTGAACACCCAGCTTTCCAAAATTTTACAGATCAGCTCTGGCTTTGTTTGAGTAGATTGTACTTACCAAGTATAGCTCTCACTTGTAGACCAGAGGAAAGTTCACCTGATTTTGCATCAGCTATAAAATTTATTGTTTATTCTCAAAGTCTCAATCCTTTCACCATTAGTCCTTGTTTTTACAGTTAGATCTAAATCTGGATTTATGCATGACAGATATACTGAAGAAGTAAGATTAACAATCTTTTCAGTTGTGGAATGGTTAGTATTACTCTTTTTGTGTGTGTGTATTTTAACCTCCAAATGCCAAAACACAAGTGTAAATTTTGTGGTAAATTTTATGAACCATGGACATTTATTAAATGAAGAAAATGTCTTTTGATGGATCTTTGAACAGTATACAACTGTTATTAAGTCTAGAAAATTGAAAGTCAGATATAAGCCAGCATATACTACCAGCTAAGCATAAGAGATGTATGATTTCTTCAACTACATCCAAAGAAAGTGATAAAATAATAAATTTTTATTAAAAGAATTTCAGATAAAGAAGATAAACAGCAGAAATTGTAATGGCTTCCCATGCTGTATATTATTATCAGTCTTTCAGTGCAAATGACTATTTGAACATAGTGCTAACCATAAGTATTTATGGATTACAAAATTGCATGTAGATTTTCAAGTGCCAAGAGAAAAATCTACTGAAATAATAATATAAAAAAGGAAATAACTCCAGTTACTATTACAGAAATAACCTGAATGCTATACTACTCATAGCCATCATTGTTGCAAGTAATCACAAGGCAGAAGCAAATTTCCATTGCTTATGTGATACTTTTTTCATGAAAAGAACTGTATTATAAGGCTACTGCAAGTAAAATCCCTTTCAACTGAGACTTCATGAACAAAAGTACATATTTGTAGGAAAGTCTCTTATTTAATTAGGAGCTAATTTTAAAAATTGGACAGATTTGATGGAACTAATACAATACAAATGTTAGTGTGAAAATATAAACAATTTTATTCAAAGTTGAGGTTAGGCATGAATGATTCTATGGAAGGTGTTGGTTGTCCTGTCTATATTCTGCATAATGTTACTCACCCACTGCTCTATCCCTTCTATTGGTGTTGAAGTATAGCCATGAAACTGTCTCTTACTTCAGCACAGTTCCACCTGAACAGTTAAAGAATTTTTGTGATTTTCTTTACATTCTGTACTCTTCAGTTCTCTAAATTCAAAAACCTGTTGGTTTTCTTTAACAAATGCAGTTGAGAGAATCCTCAGTTTATTTTTAAGCACTGAGATCCTACTTTAATTCTGGTGGTCCAAAAGTTCTTGTTGTTGTTTTTTTAATAATCCTTTGAGTGAAGCCTACTAATTAATTGATCATAGTTTTTCAATCTCTCTTGAGCAAAAGGATTATACTAATTTAAAGAAGAGCAAATAGTGCTATTGCAGTGTTGCGGATTTTGACCCGCAAAATCCGTGGGGGGCCGTACCCTGACGCGTGAATCAATCTTACCCAGAGACACATGCTTGGAGAATAGAGTCTGGCAGCCACGGGTCTTTCCCTCCACCTCCATCTTGGAAAAGGCCTCGTGCCTAGCTCAGCCAGGCTTTTTATTAGAAGCTTTAGGACGTATTTACATTGGATTGATTATTCATGGGCTTATGCAGAACAGGGGTTTTCAGTTGGGTCATGAGGATATATGGGAAGGGAATAGATAAGGGGTAGGTTTACTCAGTAACAGAGCTTTAAGATGTAAATTCAGGTCTGGTGGTAGACAGGACCAGGGTATACATTAAACAGGAGACAAGTAAATAAATTGAGGGTAAGCTAACTAGGGCTATTAACTTTTAGGACCATAAAACATTGAGGCAGGGATTCATTAACTTAAGCTTCCTGACTTTGGGAGGAAGAGAGACTCAGCAAGTTACAGAATTTGTTAAGATACATTTTTGCCAAATTCCCATTAGAGAATTCCTTTTCCACTGACATGATCCACACGGGAATAATTTTTCCTCACGCGGAGCTGAGCTCAAAACGCGTAAATTCCAGAACTGCGTGTTTTCACGTGTGTGGAAAGAATTCCCACATTGCAGTACTTCATTGTCTAAAGGAATATTTTGAATGAGTTAAAGAAAGAATTGATGAAAAATTTACTCACGTATGTGTCAAGGTTGTCCTTACTATCCATGACATTGTTTATAAACAGGAAAAGAAATTCTTATTTAAAGAAAATAATTAGCATAGCGTTTGCCATGACTACCTTTTCAAATGGATTTTATTTCACATAGAATTCAACTCTTTTACATGGATGTATCTAAATACTCTTCCAGCATGAGAACAAGTGGACTAACTCACAATGCGTAGTATTGAAGCATAAGGAAATAAATTAACAATAATGCTAATTTTATTAGTGAAAATGTTTTTTAAAAACCACTGATTAAGTGGTACCACATAATACTGAGAATAGAAAACAATTTATGCCATGAATATATACTTCAGCACATCCAACTAGAAGAGCTTTCTCAGAGTGGTAAACTTTATAACTATAACTGTTCAGTGGCTGGTTCATGGGGCAAATGTTGAATGTATTTTCTCATAAATGAATATTGAATAAACAAAAGAATAAAATAAATTGTATGTGACCACTATAGAAGGTATGTTACAATGTAAATGGAACATAGACGATAATTGAAAGACATTTTATCAGCAAATTCTGTAAAATAAGTAACTATTAAAGAGAGAGTACGGAATGCATTATGTAATTTATATATTTTTAATTTATTTGAGATAAACACGAAATTCCTTTTTAATTTAAATATGCCCATGTAATCTTTTTATTTTATTCCATTATTCCATTACATTCCATATAAGCCACCAGAAGGTATTCAAATTTAACCGACATCTTCTTTTATTTGCTAAATCTGGTCATTCTAACCAGGGATCTGGGTTTGCTTCATTAATCCAGGCTTGAGAGAGCTGCTTCTGTGCTGTTTTCAGGAACATGCAGAATTTGACTATGGGACACACGCCCTCCTTCAGATGCCAATGTTCCAAGTGTTGATTCATCCAAGTAGCCTAACAGGACAGAAATTTTCCTCCCTTGAGTGTTTTCATTAATGTTATTATGTCACAGATGAGGAAACTCAAGCTTAGGCAGGCTTCTCAGTAAAGAGTAGAGCCTGTGCTATGATGGAATAGGAAGCACCTAACAACACAGTATGAAATTTGTAAGGCAAAAACTGAAAGAATTAAAAGTAGAAATAAGCAATTGAACAATAATAGAAACTTTAATATTTCATTTTCAATAATGAATAGATGAAATAGACAGATCAAAAACAAATTGGAACCTGAACAAAACTATTTACAAATTGATCTAATAGTTATTTACAGAACATTTTACTGAATAACAGTACAATATACATTCTTCTCAAGTACACACAGAATGTTCTCCAAGACAGCCCATATGCTAAACCGTAAGGCAAACATTAATAATTTTTAAAGAATGAAAAACATACAAAGTATGCTCTTTGACAGTAATGGAATGAAATTGGAAAACAGTAACAGGAAGACATTTGATAATTTCAGGTATATTAACATAAAAAGCCATACTCCCAACCAATGGGTCAAGGAAAAATTCAGAAGAAAAATTTGAAACTGTTTTGATCTAAATGAAAATAAAAACACAACATTCCAAAACTTATTGGATGCAAATAAAGCAATAATCACAGGGGTCTTTATAAGTGTGAATTCCCATATTTTAAAAAAAGAGGATATCAAATCAATAATCTAACTTTCCGACTTAATACACTGGAAAGAGAAAAGCAAACTAAATATAAAGTAAGCAGAAGGAAGGAAATAACATTGGAGTGAAACAATGAAATTGAGTGTAGAGAAATAACAGAGAAAAATTTAAAACCATAAGTTGCTAATTTGAAAAGATCTAAAAAGTGATCAACTTTTAGCTAGACTAACAAACTTTTAAAAAGCAAAAAATGTTAAATTTCTAAAATTATAAATGAAAAAGGAGACATTTCTACTGACATTTCATAAAGTGGATTATAGAGAATACTATCTACAATTGCTTACCAATAGCTTAGATAGTTTAGATGAAATGTATAAATTCCTAGAAAGATGCAAACTACAGAAACAGACTCAAAAGTAGAAAATATGGGTAGGTCCATTACAAATAAAAATATTAAGTTAGAAATCAAAATACTACCCCCCAAAAAACCCTAGGCCCAGATGATTTCACTGATAAATTCAAGCAAACATGAAGAGCTTCCATGTTCGTAAATTCTGTCAATCAGTATTTATAAACTCTTCCCTAAGCAAATTTCATGAGGCCAGTTACTATGTTGATACCAAACCAAACCAATTAAAGTTCAGACTAAGATCTTTATGAATATAGACACAAATATCACCAATAAAATACCAGTAAAACAAATTCAGCAACATTATAAAAAAAAAGATTGTACTATGAAAAAAAAATGAGACTTATTTTGGAATGGGAAGCTGATTAATCATTATAAGATTAATTAATATGATATACCATATCAGTAGAATTTAGGACAAAAACCACATAATTATATCATAGATAAAGAAAAATAAAGCATTTGTTAAATTTCAGCACACTTGCTCACCCTAATAAAGAGCATGTGGGAATACTCCCCAGTTAATGTGGTACTTGAAGGGAAAAATAATAATAAATGTCTTCCCCAAGATCAGAAAAATATAAGGATACACTCTTTTGACACTTTTATATACCACTGCAATTAATGTTCTAACCAGGGCAATTAGGCAAGAAAATAAAATATAAAACATCATACAGATAGGAAAAAAGTAAAATTATCTCTATTTTCAGATGATACAATCTTGGATATAGAAAATCCTAAGGAATCCACTGAAAGACTATTGGTACTATAAAACAAGATCAGCAATAGCTAATTTAAATTATGGAAGTGAAATTTAAAAATAAGTACATTAACAGTGACACCATAAAAGTCCTAGAAGAAAATATAGGCAGAAAAATTTCAGATATTCCATGCAGCAGTATTTTTACCGATATGTCCCCTAGAGCAAGGGACATAAGGAAAGAATAAGCAAAGGGGACTTCATCAAATTAAAAAGCTTCTATATGGCTAAAGAAAGCATCAGCAAAATGAAAAGGGAACCAACCATATGGGAAAATATATTTACCAATGAACCTCAGACAAGGGCTTGATCTCCAGAATATATAAAGAACTCACACAACTCCACTTCAGGAAGACAAGCAATCTAATTAAAAAATGGGCAAAATACCTGAACAGACACTTCTCCAGAGAGAACATACAGAGGGCCCAGAGACATATGAAAAGATGCTCATCATCACTAGCCATAAGAGAGATGGAAATTAAAACCACAATGAGATACCACTTCACCCCAGTCAGAATGGCCTTCATAAACAAATCAACAAACAAGTGCTGGCAAGGCTGTGGTAAAAAGAGGACCCTAGTACATTGTTGGTGGGAATGCAGACTGGTGCAGCTGCTGTGAAAAACAGTATGGAATTTCCTTAGAAATCTAAAAATACAATTGCCTTTTGACCAATTAATTCCACTGCTGGGATTATACCCTAAGAATCCTGAAACACGAATTCAAAAGAACCTATGCTCCCCAATGTTCATACCAACACAATTTATAATAGCCAAGTGCTGGAAATAGCCCAAGTGCCCATCAGTAAATGAGTGGATCAAAAAACTGTGGTACATTTACACAATGAATACTACACAGAAGAAAGGAAGAAGGAACTCCTACCCTTCACAATAGCATCAATGGAAATGGAGAGCATTATGCTAAGTGAAATAAGCCAAACAGTGAAAGACAACCACCACATGATCTCACCTAGAAGTGGAACCTAATCAAGAAAACAAACAAGCAAGCAAAATAGAACCAGAGTCGTGGAAATAAGGAACAAACTGACAGTGGCCAGGGGAGAGGTAGGAAAGGGATAATGGGGGGAAAGAAGAGGAAGGGTCAAGTAAAGGAATATGTATAAAGGGCCCATGGACAAAGACATGGGGCAGGGATTGAAAGTGGAAAAGGGGGGTGGGTAGGGCAGGGGAGAGTAATGGGGGGAAAATGGGGACAACTGTAATTGAACAATAAAAAAAGATTTAAAAAGAATAAATGCTTATGAATAACAAAAAATACAAAAAACATACTTTGGGAACTACAAAATATTGTTAAAAGATATTTTAAATATCTAAATAAGTGAAAGACACCTAAATTTTGAGGATTAAAAAACAATATTGTAAAGTTGACTATATTCCTCAAGTTGATCTACAGATTCAACAAAATCACTATTAAAGTTTCAGCTTTTTCTAAATCATTTTTTAATGTTATTCTATTACAATTGTCTCAATTTCCCCCCTTTGCTCTCCTACACCCATTCCACTTCCCACTCCCACAGTCAATTCCCACACTGTTGACCACACAATTCCCAATGTCCATGGGTTATTCATACATGTTCCTTATCTAGTCTTTTCCCTTTTTTCCACCATTGTCCCCCTTTCCTCTCCCCTCTGGTCACTTCCAGTCTGCTCCATGTTTCCATTCCTGTGGTTCTGTTTTGTTCGTTAGTTTATTTTGCTCATTAGATTCCACTTATAGGTGAGATCAAAGATGTCTCTGCATAAACTGACAAGCTTATCCTAAAATATATATGGAAATGCAAGGGACTCAGAATAGCCACAGGAATCTTGAAAAAGAACAAAGTTGGAATATTCATACTTCCTAATATAAAACTTACTAGAAAGCTATAGTAATTAAGATATAAGAATAGACATAAAGACCAATGTAAAATTGAGACTCCAGAGGGGAATAAAACACATTTATGGTCAATTGATTTTCCACAAGTGTGACAAAACAACTCAATGTGCAAACAATACCTTTACAATAAGAGATGTTGGACCACTAGAAATCCGCATGTAAGAGAAGAATTTAGACCCCCACTGCATACCATATACAAAAACTAACTCAAAATGGGCGTTGGAACTAAATATAGGAGCTAAAACTATAAAACTCTTAGATGAAAAAATAGTTGTAAATCTTCATGAACTGAGGTCTGACAATAGCTCCTGAGACATGACACCAAAAACACAAGGAACAAAAAGGAAAATAGAAAAGCTGGCTATCACAAAAAATTAAAACCTTTCATACTCTAGAAGTCATCATCAACAAATAAAAAATCCACAAAATTGGAAGAAAATATTTGCAGATACCATATCTGATAAAGAATTGTACATGGAACATATAGAGAATTTTTAAAACTTAATAATAAAAAGACAACCCAGTTGAAAGGATCTGAGTAGACGTTTTCCCAACAAGATATACAAATGCACAATAAACACATGAAAAGATGTTCAACATCATTAGTCATCAGTGATGTGCTGATCAAAACCAGAATGAGACACCAATTTACAACCCCTAGGATGGCCACAATGAAAAAGATAATAAGTGTTGAGGAGGAGCTGGAGAAATTAGAATCCTCCTTCATTGCTGTGGGGAATGAAAAATGGTGGAGGCACTTTGTAAAACAACCTGTAGTTCATCAAAAGTTCAACATAAAATTTTCACATGATACAGCTATTCCATTCCTAGGTATATATCTAAGAAAAATAAAGAACATGTTCACATAAAACCTTGTACATAAATGTTCATAAAAACAAAGAACTCAAACTTATACCAACTGATGAATGGATAAAGTATGGCATATTCATACAATGGAATATTATTTAGGAATAAAAAAATAAATGAAATACTACATATGGTAGAGTATGGATAACCCATGAAACTATTGTGCTAGGTGAAAAAAAATAACAAAGGATCACATATTCTCTAACTCACTTTATAAGAAGTTTTAAGGCAAATCATACAGACAAAAATTAAAATATTGTCTTCCTAGAGCTGGGGGAGATATGATTGCTGGGGCAGGGGAGGTCATGGCTAAAGAGTACAGGGTTTCTTTCAGAGTTAATGAAAATGTTCTAAAATTTATTGTGGGGATGGTTGTACAGTTCAATGGAGATACTAAAATAGTTTTGAATTGTACACTTTATATAAATATATTGTACCTCTATAAAGCTCTTGCAAAAAAAAAAGTAATAGTGTGACAGACACTGCGTTTGAAAGAAAATATCTGGATGTTGCCCCTTGGACAATGGATCCAGTCTGTGAAAGTGACAGCATCTCTAAAGTGACCGTTTCCAGGGTTCAGCTTCATTAGTTTCAAACTACACATATTCTCTGGAAGGAGGGGCAGCCCTGGGCTCCTGGTCCTGCTCCGGATTACTTAAGGCTTCCTCTAAAAAAGAAGGCAGCCCCGCCCCTCAACTGCAGGGCCCTGTTCTCTTTTTGAAGCCTCCTGACTAATCATGATGCACATTTTTGTCCTGCTGACAGAAAATGTTTGGATTGAGGACTGCATTTGTCAAAACCCATAGAACTATGTATATAATGCAACAGAAATCATAGACTATAGTTAATAGTCTTGTTTTGGTTTTATTATAAAAAATATACCACACTAATGATGCTAATAGTAAAAAAAAAAGAATAAAGGATAGGGTGTGTATACAGAATTCTACATCTGCTCAATTGTTCTGTAAATCTAAAACTGTACTAAAAAATAAAGTCTTTTAATTGTAATTTTCAGCAAAATTACCTGACAAGTCATCTTAAAGATGTCCTGAGTAAGCCAGCCTCAAATGAAAGTGTAGAAGAAAGTCAATGAAATAAGAGAACATTGTCAAGAGAGAGACACAGACTCTATCAAGATATAATCTGTCAAGGCAGATCCAGACCATCAACAGGAGTAATAATATTTTGAAGTAAATGACAAAATGAACTATTAGGATGAAAAGCTGGAGATCTGCAGAAGGGGAGTCAAAGTCCTTGAAGAAAATCTGGAAAGAAAATTTTCTTCATCTCAGAGCCAGATTCTGTCCCTTGACTGAAACTCATGTCCATTAGTTGAGAGTGAAGGAGGCTGAATAAAACTTCATCTCCATACAGAAAGTGCAGACTTGAGATGAAGAAGAGCAGAAATAAAGACTGAACCAGAGCTTCTAGAAGTGAATTTTCATGTATTGAATGATCCAGACTGAGGATTTGTCAGAGAGCAATTGCTTCCCAACCCTGAGCATTAGATGTAGCTTTTGAGACAGGAGGACCTGACCCTCTTCTTTTATACCTCCCTCGCCTGCCAGACTTTCTTCCTCTTGCCCCCCATTCTCAAATCCAGTGTTTCCAGTGAACCCAAATGGGGTGTTCATAACAAGATGTCCATTCCTGCCCTTTCATTTAGGATACTTGGGTGAACACCCTCACAAGCTGGCTCCCCACATAGAGGCAGCTCCCTGCTCCTGATTTATTCTCTCTTCTTGCATTTTTCCTCTGTACATTTTTTTTTCTTTCCAAGTCTTTCTAAGTTTTTATCTGTTCATTTATTGATTTATTCAATAAGGCTGATTATAACCTACTATGTACAAGGTTATACGCCAGATTCAGGGAGTCTCCGTGAGCCACAATTCAACCCCAAACTCCCTTCTGTTCTCTGTCTCAAACTCCTACCTGGCCAGGCCTTTGGATCTAGGGTCAGGCCCCGAGGAAAGATGATCCTTATGCAAAACCTCTGCTCCTGTTATGGACCAGATGGGCTCCCCCATCTTCACTGTCTGCAGTATTTGTAGAATGCAGGGGATTGATTCATAAGGGACTGACATCAGGATAACCAAGCTTCCCCATGGAGAAATCCCCACCCACAGTCAGGGCCAAGGGGATGAATGACATTCTTGTCTGCCAAACAGATGATGATCGAGATGTTCTCATGGTCTTTGATTTGGGCCATGGATCTTCACCTTCTTTCCACACCTTGCCCACTGGATCCCCTCAAGATAAGATAGATCCCTAAGCTCAGAGACAAGCTCTGACTCCAGAGCCAAACCAGAGATCCCAAAACATAATCCCTGAGCCCAGGACCCCAAGACAGAAAACAAACTTATCCCAGTCCATAGGACAGGAGACAGTCAGGAACCCAAAGCCTGGAAGTCCTGGTGTAGATAGAGTCTCAGGCCAAAGTCCAGAGCAGACCTTGCAAAATGGAAACAAGAATGAGAAGACCCACTAAATCCAAGCCCTGCAACCCAGAGAAGCACCAGGGACAAAGCTTAGAAAAGTTTCCAGCCCTGGCTGGTGTAGCTCAGTGGATTGAGCGCGGGCTGGGAACCAGAGGGTCCCGGTTCGATTCCCAGTCAGGGCACATGCCTGGGTTGCGGGCCAGGTCCCCGTGAGGGCCATGTGAAAGGCAACCATACATTGCTGTTTCTCTCCCTCTCTGTCTCCCTCCCCTCCCCTCTCTCTAAAAATAAATAAAAACAAAATCTTTAAAAAAAAAAAAAAGAAAAGTTTCCAATGGCTGCAGGAAATGCATATATTATTGTAGATTCTTCTAAGTTATAAAGGCTGAGTTCTCTGTCACCCTAGGAATGATGATACTCTAAGCAACTGTAGCAACCATTCAGCATTAATGTGATAGGAGCTTCTTATATCATTGAGGAAGACAAAGAAAAATCAAATACCAGAAGAAAAATGGAACAAGTGTAATTATAGAAGTTTGAAGAAAAAACTATGACCCAAGAATTCAATAGCCAACTATATTACATTGCAATACACTGGTTACTTTTAAGACAACAAGAATAGATTTTTATATATAGAAGAGAACATAAATATTCTACTTGTAGTACTCCATAAAAAAGTTATACTGAGAGATAAATCAAAATAGAACTAGAAGAACAGTCAAAAAATGAGTTCTTGACATAAAAAAACTACAGTGCACATGGAAAGAAGAGAAACATAAATTTAAGGGTAAAAGTAGCTATAACTATGGGTAGAAAAAGAATGCTTTTGCCAAAATAATTTGTGAGTAGAGAGAACAAAAATGGAATGTTACAAAAGCATGTAAATTTAATACTAATAAGCTGGGTCTAAAATCACCTAATCACTGAAAGGAGGTTAAAATGAATTTGAAGAAAAAAGAATGAAAAACAGAAAATGAGTGGGCCAAAACTAGAACGAAGGAAGAGAGGGAAAAATGTATAGTGCACAGAAATTAAGTGAAAGAAATAACATTAGGATTAAAATAGGGTCATAAGCTCAGCATTTGGTCTCTTTTCTCAACCAATTTTTAATGTTCCAACAGTAAGAATGAGGAAATTTCTGGAAATCAGAGGGCTTAGATATTTAAATCTTTAAGAAGTAAGCAGCCCTGTCTGGTGTGGCTCAGTGCATTGAGCACCAGCCTGCAAATCAAACAGTCACCAGTTTGATTCCCAGTCAGGGAACATGCCTGGTTGTGGGCCAGGTCCCCAGTAGGGGGCACTCAAGAAGCAAGCATGCATTGATGTTTCTCTCCCTCTCTTTCTCCCTCCCTTCCCTTCTCTCTAAAAATATAAATGAATAAAATGTAAAAAAAAAAAAAAAAAAAAAAAAAAAAAAAAAAAAAAAAAAAAAAAAAAAAAAAAAAAAAAAAAAAAAAAAAAAAAAAAAAAAAAAAGAAGTAAGCAAACATGGAAAGATATTCCACAAATAATATTTAAATAAAAATATAGGTTACCAAATGAATTGAATAACAAAATATTCCACCAGCACATAAAATGAGCCAGGTAATGCTCTAAGTGTTTTACATTTTTAATTCACTTAGTCTCCCCAACAACTCCTTGAAGTTATTTTGTCCTCATGTCACAGGTGAGGAAACTGAGGCATGAGACAATTATGTTACTTGCCTGAGGTTAAACAATTTTAAATCCTAAAACTAGTGTTTAAACTCAAATATTTTAATTCCAGAACCAACTGATGCCATTTTTCTTGTTTTCACAGTAGATTTTTTCTTTCAAATTTTTTTATTGTTGTTCAGTTACAGTTGTCCCCATCCCCCCTCTTTACTCTCCGCCGCCCTACCCATCCCCACCTCCCACATTCAGTCTTCCCCCCACACTGTTGTCTTTGTCTATTGGTCCTTTGTACATGTTCCTTGAAAACCCTTCCCTTTCTTTCCTCTGTTATCCCCCTTTCTTCTCCCCTCTGGTCACTGTCAGTTTGTTCTTTATTTCCATGTCTCTGGTTATATTTTGGTTGCTTGTTTGTTTTCTTTATTAGGTTCCACTTACAGGTAAGATCATATGGTGTTTGTCTTTCACCATCTGACTTATTTCACTTAGCATAATGCTCTCCAGTTCCATCCATGTTCTCATGAAGGGTAGGAGTTCCTTCTTCCTTTCTTCTGTGTAATATTCTATTGTGTAAATGTACCACAGTGTTTTGATCTATTCATTTACTGATGGGCACTTGGGCCATTTCTAGCACCTGGCTATTGGAAATTGTGGTGCTGTGAACACTGGGGTGCACAGGTTCTTTTGAATTGGTGTTTTAAGATTCTAAGGGTATAATCTTAGCAGTAGAATTGATGGGTCAAAAGGCAGTTCCATTTTTAGGTTTCTGAGGAAATTCCATACTGTTTTCCACAGTGGCTGCACCAGTCTGCATTCCCACCAACAGTGCACTAGGGTTCCCTTTTCTCCACATCTTCTCCAACACTTGTTTGTTGATTTGTTTATGATGGCCCTTCTGACCAGTGTAAGGTGGTATCTCATTGTGGTTTTAATTTGCATCTCTCTGATGGCTAGTGATGATGAGCATCCTTTCATATGTCTCTGGGCCCTCTGTGGAGAAGTGTCTGTTCAGGTCCTTTGTCCATTTTTTAAATTGGATCATTTGTCTTCTTAAAATGGAGTCATGTGAGTTCTTTATATATATATATATATATATATATATATATATATATATATATATATATACACACACATACATACATACATATTATGTATATATATAACACACACACACACACACACATATATATATGATCAAACCCTTGTCTGAGGTACCATTAGTGAACATATTTTCCCATATATTTGGTTCCCTTTTCATTTTGCTGACTAATTTTTTTTTTGCCATGCAGCTTTATAATTTGATGTAATCCCATTTATTTATTCTTTCCTTTATGTCCCTTGCTCTAGAGGACATACCATTGAAAATATTGCTGCATGGAATATCTGAAATTTTCCTGCCTATGTTCTCCTCTAGGACCTTTATGGTGTCATGAATTATATTTAAGTCTTTTATCCGTCTTGAGTTTATTTTTGTGTATGCTGTAAATTGGTGGTTGAGTTTCATTTTTTTGCATGTAGTTGTCTAGATCTCCCAACACCATTTGTTGAAGAGGTTCTTTTTACTCGCTTTTGTGCTCCTGCCTGCTTTGTCAAACATTAACTGACCATAGAGACAAGGGTTTATTTCTGAGCTCTCTATTCTGGTCCATTGATCTATGTGTCTGTTCTTATGCCAGTACCAGACCGTTTTGATTACAGTGGCCTTGTAATATAGTTTGATATCAGGTATTATGATCCTTCCTACTTTGTTATTCTTTCTCAAAATTGCTGAGGCTATTCTGGGTCATTTATGTTTCCATATAATTTTTTTAAATGTTTGTTATGTATCTTCACAGTAGAATTTTAAAAGATTTTTATTGAGGTATACTACACATAGAGGAAGTACACATACCTTAAATGTGCAACTTAATAAATGTTCACAGTGAACCCACCTGTTTAACCAGCACCATGGAAGCCCCTCCTAATCTCCTTAGCTACTTGTCTGACTTCCAACATCATAAATTAATTTTCCCTATTTTTGTATTTTATATAAATTTAGTATATACATTCTTCTATATGTCATCTTTTGTTCAATTTTACTTTTGTAAGAGGCATCCACACTTTTTTCATACGATGTGGAACACTTGCTTGTATTGCTGTATTCCATTGAGTGATTACAAAAATGTACTCAGCCATCTTAGCTTTAATGGGTACTTGGGTAGTTTCCGATTTAGAGTTCTTACAAATAGTGTTCTTTTTAATACTCTAGAACAGACAGTTCTGGAATGCTTGTCTTGAAAACAAAAATATATTCCAATGTGACTGATAGAAAACAATTTTTAATAAATTTTTATAATGCATAGTGCAAACTTTGTGTTTGCTTATGTGCAATTTTGTTTAATAGTAAACACAAAACTGCACCCATCTAAAGTGAGTAATATAGTAATACATAAAACACACATATAAACACACCTCAGGCACCTACCAGCTTCCTTAGTTCATCACATACATTATTCTAAAAAGTTGTGTTTTGCTGCTCATTAATATGAATTTTCTATATTTAAAAAAAGCACTGAAACACATTCAACATCTCAAACATGTCTAAGTAACCTGCTTCAAAAATGTCACGTAGGGTATACAAGAGGAAAAGTTTAATATTGTAGAGAAGCTAGATAAAGCTTATGATTAACAGCATTAAAGGAATCCACATTTGCATCATCAGAGCCAACATCATGAAAATGAAAGTCTTTTATTGTTCAGAAAGATTAGAACAATTTTAAATGCTGTGAAGTCAGTAAGAACAAGGCCTAAAGAATGAAAAGAAATGAAAAGATTGTTGAGCATGTGAACTGAAAACCGAACAGTAAAAAACATCAGGAACAACTTTTCTCACCATCAGTGGGGAAAGCACCATTTGTATACAAAGTTTCTGTTCAAGACACAGATGAAGAAAAGACAGAGAGAAGAGAAAGCCATTCAGAATGGAAGCAGAGATTAGAGTGATGTGGCCACAACCAAAAAATACCTGGGGCTACCAGAGCTGGAAGAGACAAGGAAGGATTCTCCCCTTAGCCCTTCAGAGGGAACATGGCCCTGCAGACACCTCGGTTTTAGACTCCTGGCTACCACAACTGTGAGAGAATAAATTTCTGATATTTTAACCATCAAGTCTGTGGTAATTTCTGATGGCAACCTAGTAAAGTAATACACTCTTTCCACCATTTCATATTAATTTAAGCTGCAACTCTTGATGTCTACTTTCAGTATTCATTATAGTGTTTATGTTTATTGTAATAAGTTAAATGTATAAAATTGTGCTACCATTTATACTAGGTTCTCATCTTTTTATGTGTAACTGATGATGAAATTTTTTAGTTATTTCCTATAAACTGTATTACTTCCATAATCTTTGTGGGTTTTATTACGAGATTTTTTTCCACAGCACTGTGATTTTTAAAAAAGCAATATGGACATTTTAGATTTGACTGTGCATGTTTTAGATGAATATATGTACACATTTCTGCTGACTATATACCTAAGAGTAGTATTGCTAGGTCATAGGTGTACACATGTTCAGCTTTACTTGATACTGCAAAATTTTTCAAAGTTAATATATTCTCACTAGTAATAAAAAGGCAGTTTCTACATCATGGCCAACATTTAGCATTATTGGTAGTTTCCATTTTAGCCATTAAGATGGGTATATAGTCTGTCTGATATTATGATTTTAATTTACACTTACTTGATGACAAATGAAGTTGAACATTTTTATTTCATTTGCTTATTAGCCATTTGGGTATTCTCTTAAGTGATTGATTATTGGACATTTTATGTGATACACTATAGATGCTCCAGTAGATATTAGCTTCACTCTCCCTCTGGTAGACAGAATGTGGGCAGGTCACCTTCATCCTTCATCCAATCAAGGACTAAGTTGATTTAATTTGAATACAGTTTTTACGAAGTTTCATTTTTCTCTGTTTCACTTCTACCCCTGGACTATAGGTATTTAAGAGGTTTTACAATGTCCCTCCTTTGAGTGGATTCTGAATCATAGTTTTGTCTATCTTCTAGCCAACATATAATAGAAGAAAATTCCACTCTGATTTCCATGAACTTTCTGCTTACTGTCTTATATTTTTGCCCTGTGTAGTTTAAGGATTTGGCAAAAGCCTCAAGGGACAAGACTGGTCACATGTAGGTTGTAGTTTTCCATGCTTCCCTTTTATCAGGACCTTGCCCCATCCCATGTCCTGGTGGTCTGGGTATCCCTAGACTTCCACTTTTGTCTCTTGGACTCTGTGAGATTGCCAAA
>PVJI01018940.1:0-32166 GCA_004026765.1 Micronycteris hirsuta
GGGATGCCGCAGGAGTGATGTTGTGACCTCCTCAATGTGTGGGAACCTGAGGCCCCTGATCTTGAACTCTCCCATCTCCCAGTATTCCCTAAGCCACACAGAGAGGCTCTGACAGCTTGGGGAAGGCGGTTCTGCCAGGTCTGTCCACTGTGAAGTTACAATTTTTCCCTTTGTAATTAATAAGTAACTTGTAGGGGGATATTTTGAGACTTTGTAAATGGAGGATTTGTTTTCATTCTTGGTTGGAAAGCCTTGCCTGGTTGGAGGTCAGAGCTCAGGTTCTGAAGGTGCTTCTGCCTGTTTTTGATCTGGTGACAACACTTAGTTACATTTGTAGCGGACTCATTCTATGCCAGTCCCTGTCAGTGCCTTACATATGTCAACACTTTTATTTCTCATATTAGCCACGTGAGGTGGGTGCTCATGTTATCCGATTTTATACCTGGGGAAACTAAGGCACAGAGAGGTTAAGTGAATTCTGAGGTTGCGGCGGCCACTAAGTGGGATGCTGAAACCTTGGGGACTCATCCTGCTGCTGGGGCTGGACTGCTCTGCCTGTCTGCTGTGTGCGGCGTTCACGGGCAGTGTGGGAAGCGGGCACCGCTTCTCTCAGCGCTGGGCGCTTTGTCTCTTCTGCATGTGAATTTTTCAGCGCCATTTGGTTCCCGTTGTCCCTTGTCTGCATGGCTTTCACTGAGAGCTTCATCACAGCCACTTTTCTAGGCATGATGAAGTGGACCAGGAAAAAGCCAAAGGTTCTCATTTTGAGATTGAAATCAGATAGGGCTTATTGAAGTCAGAGGACTCTTTCATGGATAGAAAGAAAGAGAGAGAGAGAGAGAGAAAGAAAGAAAATTTGAGCCTGTTCAAAAGTGCATGAAGAGGCTTGTGCCAATAAAGGAGTTATCAGTATAGAACTTGTCCTTCTTCTGTAAGCAGCCTGCAAACAAACCAAAATATACAAAACAACTATTTGCAGATGTTGGGAAACAGGCAGCCAGGATAGCGATCTCCGAGGGAATGAAAATATTGAGGAGAGCCCTATAGTCTTCACCCCACCTTCCTGCTGGAGGCAGTTTCCAGATCTTAGCAGTGAGGAGGAGCCCAGCAGAGCTCAGCAACCTCGCTGAGTTGAGAAGGCAGAGTTGAGGAAGCCAGAGCAGATGGAATTTTCAGGGACAATATGAAGAAAAAAGATCTACATAGAAGACAAACTCTAGATATTTGCTTTTAGGGGTCTCCTCAGGTCTTTTTCTAAACGTTGATCTGTGTGTGCATAGGGTCAAACTTACGAGGCAAAGCAAAGAACAGCTGCTGGGAAGCTATGAGCCGAACTATTCCTAGTTCGGGGAGATGTTTTCTTTCCAGTTAAGAGCGAGAGACTTTGTTGAACACTGAGGCATTCAGTAGCTACCTCAGCAGAGTCGTGCCTTATCTGGCTCCAGGGGGAAGGGCACATAGCTTAAAAACAATTCTTGGCACCATACACAAAAATTGAGTAGAAATACGTCACAGATCTAGATGTGGAGGAGAAAATTGTAACACTTCTAGAAGAATATGTAGGAGAAAAGCTTTGTGACTTTGTGACCTTGTGATAAGCAAATATTTCTAAGGACACAAAAAGCTCGAACCATTTTTAAAAAGACATAAATTGGACTTCATCTAAATTATGCACTTCTGATCTTCAAACACATACTGTAAAGCCACAGACTGAGAAAAAGATTTGGAATGTGAATATCTGACAAAGCACTTGCATCAAGAATATTTAAAGAATTCTTACAACTCAATAAAAATACAAAAAACACAATTTAAGCATAGACAGAGGATCTGCATAGATAATTCTCTAAAGAAAATATACAAATGACCAGTCAGCACATGAAAAGATGTCATTAAGTCATCAGGGAGATGCAAATTAAACAATGATTAGATACCGCTATATGCCACAAAAATGGCTGAATAATAAAAAGATGGACAAGAACAAGAGTTGAAAAGGTGGTAAACTTTGAAACTTTTATACATTGCTGGCAGAAATGTAAAAGGTACAACCAGTTTGAAAACTGAAATTTCCTTATAAAGAAATGTATGCCTATCCTATAGCCCAGAATTCACCCTAGATATTTACCTAAGAGAAAAGAAAATATGGCCAGAGAAGAACTCGTACATAAACAGCAACTTCAGTTGTAATTGCCCCGAGCAGGAAACCATCCCAGTGGCCGTGAGCACAGGGAAGGGCACACAGGCGGGAGTGTGTCTGCGCGGCGTAGTACGTGTGAGCCACAAAAGGCAGTGAACTGTTGGTACCTCTGGCAGCGTGGCTGAACATGCTGAGCAAAGAATCCAGATAGAAAGAAGACGTAGTATATCACTACATTGATATGAAATCCTAGAAGCAGGAAAAATCTACTCTCATGACAGAAAGCAGTTTTGTGGCTGCCTTGGTGTGGTGGGGGCGAGACCAGCTGCCCGGAGGGGCACGTGAGAGAGAACCTTTGGATGATACAAATGACTATATCTGGATTGTAGCGAGGGTTACATCAGTGTATACATTTCTCAAAACTTGTGAACTGTATGTTTAGTATGGGTGCATTTTTGGTATATACTATACCTCAAACTTGATTTAGAAGAGAAAGAGAAAAACCCTTGAAATGATCAGACTGTTCTACAAACGTAAGTGCTTACAAAAACTTCAGTACTCATTAAAGGAAGACAACAAAATCCAAGTACTTAACTTAGCAACCAAAATGTATAGCCGCTAATTAAAAAAATGACTAGACGTGAAGAAGCCGAAAATTATGACCTGTAAGCAGAGAAAAGTCAGTCAATATAGATTGAGACATAGACAGAGGTGATAGAAACACGGAGAAAAAGACTTCACAGCAGTTACAATACGTATGCTGAAGGTTTTGAGGAAAAACTGGAGCATTATGGGGAGCACAGTAGAAGATGTAAAAGCGAACCAAGTGGAATGTCTATTAACTGAAGCTACAATTTCTGAAAAATCCACTGGATGGATGTAACAAAACGAAGCTCTGCAGAAGCAGAGATTAGTGAGTTCGAGAATATAACAACAGAAGCCTTGCAGATTGAAACGCACTTCTCCCGTGGCGGGTCGGGGCCTGCGTGACCAGGAGAACGTGGCAGACGTAACGGCGCGCCCCTTCTGCGATGAAGCTATTACAAAGGCCGCGACTGCTGTCTCGGGTGCAGCTGTCTCCGAGGCCGTTTGTCCTGGCCCTGTGTTTGCCTTGTCCTTCACAAGCCAACTGGTGGCTCACTAATTGCATTTTAACTGGTAGGAAATCGGAGTTTCTATAGTCCACACTGGGTTATTGAACAAGGTAAATTTCAGACTACTTTGTTGTTTAATGAGCCTTTGAGTTACATGAGAGAGTCAGACGGGGGTTAATAACTGAAATGGAGCCCACATATTCTGTGCATGGTGACTTTTTGTACATTTTTAGTCTTCTCAATACCTTTTTTAAGGAGGCAGTCAATGGATCTTCTCCCTCCCTCCCTTCTCCCTCTCCGCAACATACAGCATCCCAGAGAACCCTTATCTCAGTGCTAAGGGAGAGGAAGTGCTGAAGTGCCAGCTGGTACACAGTATACAGCTTGTTATGTTGAGTCTTTGTGCAGAGCCTTGTTCACCGCCCTGAGCACTTGGTAAGTCCTCCTGGCCACCTGCCGTTCCCTTGCCCCTAGAATGTACTTACGCATGATCACCACTCTCCTGATTCCCATATCAGACTGTTTGGTCATTTCCTGAGAGTGCTTTAACTCTGCTTTCTTTGGGTTCTGTACTTGCCCATCCACATCCGCGGTACAGCCTCTAGCTCCTCTTGCATAGCAGCAGGTGTGGTAGGATGCTTTCAGCTACGCCTCCTGCACATAGCCTGGTGGACCCGCAAGCCCCGAGGAAGCCTGCTCCCTGGCACTGTAGCTGGGTCGGAGACTCTGAGGACAGGCAGACAGGCCCTGCCTGGGCCCTACACCTGCTTTTTTCCCAAGGTCTCATGAATCGTGCCTGGCCTTTCTGATCGGAAGCTGGTGTAGGTGGGCCTGTCTCAAGTGAGAAATAGCAGAGACAGCACATGCTGATCTCTGGGGTTGATGTATGTTCATTCTAGACTTCTAGTTAGGCTGGAACCAAGGAGGACACAGGTGTAAGACAAGCCCAACACATCACCCAGCAAGCCCTTCTCCCAAACCCAGGTGTTCAGGTGCTTTCCCTCACTATCTATAGCTGTAGTTCATGGCCCTCAAGGAAAGCGGTGGAGGCAGACCTCCCTTTTCACTTGATCTTCAATCAGGCTGTCTGCCTAGCCTTTGTCCCCAAGGTCACTTGCTCTCAATTCTGTGTCATAGGATAAGAGATGCAGAAAAACTTGGTAGTGCTTGTCATGACCAGCAGGCCACATGATGGTGGTTTTCCCAGTGCCTTCGTGGAAGGAACATTGGAGGGACTGCAGAAGGTAGATGAACAAAGTGAGCCCTGGGGTCAGGAACCCTGGTATGACTCCGACCAGCTTTTCTAGGACAGCCTGGGGCTCCCAGCGCTAAGGGTCGTGGTGTATTTGCGGTGTCTCACTGCCGCGCTGGAGTTCACGATTATCATTTATCTCCCTTCTTCCTCCCACCCAGTCTCCCTGTTGTTTCTTAGTAAAGAAGCAATGAAAGTAGCTGTGAGAGGAATCCCAAGGTGCCTGAACTACCTGTCTGACCACTCTCAAAGGGATTCCTACTGCCAGCCAAGGAGGATTACAGATATGTTAGCTCATAGAAAGTGATAATATCTTCACTTAAGGTCCCAGGCCTCCTTGGGGGTTAGGTTATTCCTGTGCAGTTAAGGCTTCCTCTGCTGCCCTGCCACCTAGTTCCCAGGCTTTGAGACTGAGGGAATAAACTCTGCTGCTGCTCTTCTGCCCAGATTCTGGCTGGTTACACAACCTGTATTGTTCAAAAAGAGAAGACTCGATGCCATCTTCACTGGGTTGAGAAGCTAGGGGAGAGGTCTCACATGTTGTTTTACAACTCTGATAACCAGGGAAGACGTGGTCTTCTGGTAATTTTTCTGCTGAGGGTGTTTATTAATTCACCTGCATCAGTGAAACTTGAAGGTGACGCCCCAGCGCATCCCCAGAGTAAGCCTTCTGCCAGGTTGACCCGCGGCCCTCTAAACACCAGCCTTGCCCCTGCTCACAGCCCCACCTGCTCCCTCTGAAGCTACAGTGCCACATTGGCTCTTGTCTGTTAAGAAGGTCAGACGAGGCCTTCTGGAATACTTGAGACTGGTTGGTCCTTGGAACCCCACCTTTTCCCTGACCTCTTTACATAGCTTTGAAACAAGCCAGTTTCTCTTGGTTATAGGTGTGTGCCCTCGGAAAAACAGTGGGGACCTTTCTGTCCGGTGCTTTCAGTACCCAGGTGCGTTTAGGGAGGCTCTCAGGACAGCCTGGCAGATGAGTGTTTGTCATCCAAAGGGAGGCCTCCCAGACCAGGGAACAGAGAGACTGCCCCAGAGTGGAAGGTCCCAGGCCCAGGGAACAGTCACAGGATAGCCTGATGGTTGGGTGCATGGGCTCTGGCATAAACTGCCTAAATCTGAGCCCTGGCCTCGTGTGACCACCATGCCACATTTTTCCAGTGCTGTGTGACTTCATCTCAGGTGCCTTCATTCCTCTGAGATTGCTTCTTATCCTCGAAATGAGGGAGGCCTTAGTGGGTTATTGTGAGGGCTAAACAAAACAAGGCACTTCCCTGGTGCGTGTTAGGTGCTGAGTACATATGAGCTCACTGCAGCAGATGATCCCGGGGAGGCAGGACAGTTTGCACCATGTCGTCGGTTATTAGGATTGGAAAAATACAGGAAACTTAATTCAGGACTCCATGTACTTGTGGAGCCGGAGGGATTGAAGGGCTTGCGGGAGTCTCCCCAGCAGGTCGCAGGTTGAGCCAGGACTAGAGTGTGTGTCCTGCCTCCCAGGCCTCTGTTCTTTCCCCATCACTACCCAGTCCAGCTACTGTTTCTTTGCCTCGTCCCCTTTCCCCTCAACACATTTGCTGATGCTCATTGGTTTGTCCAGGGAGTTCGTTCTAGACTGTGGCGTGAGAAAGGGAAGTCTTTCCTCCTGTGAACGTACTTTCCTAACCGACTGTGCCACTTGGCCATGACCGCCCAGGAGCACCGAGCCTGGAGCATCTGCCAGTGGGAGGTGGTGAGGGATGTGGTGATAGTGGAGGGATATTGCACTCTCTTGGGAAACAGGGGCTTTCCTCACTCCAGCTGCTTGGCCCGGCCTGAGGCAGGCGCAGGGTTGCCCAAGAGCCTGAGCTGTCCTGCAGGAGGCTGAGTGGTGGCAGGAGCGGCCGCAGGCAGGGCTTGTCAGAGGAGACCTGTCATGGCCTTAGCCAGGGTGGCCTCTTCCCTGTCCTGATGAACTTCAACAGCCAAACATGCTCACTTTTCACCTGCGTCGAGACTTGACTTGGTACCACAAGCCTTGAAATTTTGGACGATGCATGTATTGTAGAGTTCAACACTACTGGCTGTCTTCAGTGTAGAATAAAGTGCTTGTATCGTTTTGTCATCTGTGTATATTTAAGTTTTCTGAGCTAATTTTCTTTTGGAGGCTGTTCTTGACTTTTGATAATGTTGTCCGATTGCACATAGAGATTTATATTTCACAAGGTTTACATTTTGTACCAAGAGGCCAAGTTCAGTCAATCCCGGTGCTGGACCTTGTTTTCAGTGGGGAATGAGGGTCAGCAGTGGCCTGGGTTCTGGTCCTGACTACCACTTGCTGCCTGTGGGACTTTCGCAAGTTCCTCAACTGCACTAATCATCACTTTCTTCATCTGATAATTGGGTTGATTGAGTGGATTTGGGGACCTGGAGCCCTCAGTATTTCTGGTGATGATGATGCCTTATCTGATTAGGCTTTCTTAGAAATCCTAGGAACTCAGTTAAATAGGCCATGAACATTCCATCTAGGTGGTAGAGGAGGTAAAGAGGGTTTTAGGTGGGGGACCCTGTTGGGTGTGAACCCGTCCTTAGCCAGTTTCCCTTGCACTGATTGCCAGAACATTCATAAGGGTTGCTGGAGGAGGAAGGTGGGTGGCTGGCGGCCCCTTTACCGTTGCCAGTGAATGGCACTTGAACTATATAACCTGCAGAAGGTTAGAGGGCAAATGCGAACATCTTTATGAATGAAACACAGTACACTGGAGTTTTCTCCTAGTGAAAACCTTGGAGCTGAGTGACCCAGTTAAGTGAGTTGGTAGTTTTGCGTTCACTCCTTTGGCTTGTGTTAAACTGTTGGTGATAGGATATAATATAGCTGGACCTTCACCCTTTCTGTCCAGGTTCAAGGTATGAAAACAAGAGCTCTCCCTGTACCCCTCATATGTTCTGTTCTCTGCTGAGTGTGGATCCCCCTGAGCAGCTGGAGTCAGTTCAGAGCCTTGGTTACAAGGATGAAAATGCACCTCGTCACTGCGCCCGCGGCTAGGGGGTGCCTCCTCTGACCGTAGGAGGCAATGCGCCAGACAAGCGTTTGCCCCGCCTGAGCTGAGGATCATCTTCCGTGGTGGGGCTGGGCCGGGGCTGCAAGTGGCATCTCTGAGAAATGCAGACTCTGGGGCTGTGCCTTTTTCTATTTGAGTAGCCATGGGGTTGCGGTGAAGGGCAGGCCTCCTTACAGTCACATGCCTCTGATTCAGCTCAGCCAGGATTGATGAGTGCTTGGTCGGTTTTTTAAAGGCAGGGAAACTGGGGAATTCTACAAAATACAAGCATACACAATAAACATTTTTGTTCTAACTATGCCTGTGAGCATGCAGTGTGTGGGGGGGGGCGGGGTTCCCTGGCCCAGCTGACACAGCATGGCGGGACACAGCATGGCGGGACAGTTTATCCACCGGAGACCGTGAGGAGCACCGCAATGACCCAGCCCTGGTCGAGGTGGGCCGATTGAGCTCCAGTGCCGCCGCCTCTGACGAGTTCTGCCACTGGAATCTTTCCTCCCAGAAGGAAATTCTGTATTAATTACCTGCTGTGAAAACTTGTAATTTTGTTATTTTTTAATTACTGTTTTTAGCATCAGACGCTTTTCTTCTCAAATCTTTTTTAGACCTTTTTTGTTAATTACAAATACGTGCTCTTTGTAAACAACTAATACGTGGAAATATACATAGCATAAATTAGTGAAAGCTCCCTATAAGTCCATTCTCTAGAGAGGTAACCACAGTTAATAGTTTGTTATTTTTCTACAAATTTCTGTATGTATATATCATTTTAAAAAATAGGGTCACATGACACATTACTGTTTGGGTGACTTGCTTTTTTTCCCATTTAATATGGGCATTTATCCATATCAATATAGATAGATTTACCTCACTGTTTAAAAAATTTTAATGTATTTTATTGATTATGCTATTACAGTTGTCCCATTTTTCCCTTTATTCCCCTCTTCCCTGTACCCATCCTCCCACCTGCATTCCCCCACCTTAGTTAATGTCCAAGGGTCATACATATAAGTTCTTATAGCGTCTCCATTTCCCATATTATTCTTAACCTCCCCCTGTCTATTTTATACCTACCATTTATGCTTCTTATTCCCTATACCTTTTCCCCCATTCTCTTCCCTCCGCCTCCCCACTGATAACCCTCCATGTGATCTCTGTTCTGTGATTCTGTTCCTGTTCTAGTTGTTTACTTAGTTTGTTTTTGTTTTTTTAGATTCAGTTATTGATAGTTGTGAGTCTGTTGTCATTTTACTGTTCGTATTTTTGATCTCCCTATTTCTTAGAAAAGTCCCTGTAACATTTCATATAATAAGGGCTCCTTTAACCTGACCTTATCTGAGAAGCACTTTATCTGCCCTTCCACCTAAATGATAGCTTTGCTGGATAGAGTCATTTTGGATGTAGGTCCTTGCCTTTCATGACTTGGAATACTTCTTTCCAACCCCTTCTTGCCTGCAAGGTCTTCTCTTTTGAGAAATCAGCTGGTAGTCTTATGGGAATTCCTTTGTAGGTAACTGTCTCCTTTTCTCTTGCTGCTTTTAAGAGTCTCTCCTTCTTTTTAATCTTGGGTACTGTAATTATGATGTGCTTTGGTGTGTGCTTCCTTGGGTCCACCTTTTTTGGGATTCTGAGCTTCCTTTGCCAGATTAGGGAGTTTCTCCTTCATTATGTTTTCAAATAATTTTTCCATTTCTTGCTCTTCTTTTTCTCCTTCTGGCACCCCTATGATTCAGCTGTTGGAACGTTTAAAGTTGTCCCAGAGGAACCTAAGCCTCTCCTCAGTTTTTTGAATTGTTGTTTCTTCATTCTGTTTTGGTTGAATGTTTATTTCTTCCTTCTGCTCCAAACTGTTGCTTTGAGTCCGGTTTCCTTCTGTTCAATCTTGGTTCCCTGTACATTTACGTTTATTTCACTTTTCATAGCCTTCACTCTTTCTTCAATTTTGTGACCATACTCAAATAATTTCTGTGAGCATACTGATTTACCAGTGTTTTGAACTGTGCATCTGATAAGTTGGCTATCTCTCTATCACTTAGTTGTATTGTTTCTGGAGCTTTGTTCTGTTCTTTCATTTGGGCCATTTTTTTCTGTCTCGGTTCACCTGTTTATGTAGTAAGGGGCAGAGCCGTATGTATTTGCCAGGATGGGGCAACCCACATGGGTGCGTTGCGGTGCTGGGGGGGAGGGCGGGGGCGGGTCAGAGAGGGAACAGTGCCACTTGCTCAGCTCTTGGCCAGCTTTCAGTTACTTCCTCTGCTGCCCACAATTAAATTGGGCCCTTCTGGTGATGATTCCCGGGTGGGTGGGTTTGTGTGCGTTCTAAGACCCTGTAGGTCTCTCCAACGAACTCTCCTGTGAGGCTGGGAGTTTCTCCCACCACCGCAACCTCCACAGGTTTTTTCAGTCAGAGGTTTTGAGGCTTTTATTTCTCCGCACTGGAACCCTGGGTTGCGCAGTCTGTTTTGCTCCCCAGTTGTTCCTCCTGGTTTATCCACACAGAAATATGGGACTGCCTGCTCTGCCAACCGCTGCCTCAGCAGCCCCCGTTTTCCAGCCACCACTTTGCCGCAAGTCCTCTCCATCCTGTCTCCGTCCCTCCTACTGGTCTGGTGAATACTTCTTTTTTAACTCCTTGGTTGTCGGTCTTTCATACAGTTCAATTTTCTGGCAATTCTGGTTATTTTTTTGTTTTTAAACGTGTTGTTACCCTTCTTATGGTTGTGCAGGGAGGCAAAGTGTATCTACCTATGCCTCCCATCTTGGGCGGAAGTCCTAGATCACTTTTTAATAACTTTATTGAGGTATAATTTCATATCATAAAATTCACCTGTGTCAGGTGTACCAGCTCTACTTCAGTTTTTAACAGTTGAATTCCATTATGTAATAATTTATATTTAACCCTTTTCTCACTGATGGACAATTAGGTAGTTTTGAAATCTTCCACTGTTATATACAGTGCAGCAATGCATTCTTTTACACAGACTCTAGGCATTTGTATGTGTAACGGTAGAAGAAAATCCTAGAGGTAGAGTTTTGGGGTCACAGTGTATAAACATTTAAAACCATAATATTGCCAAAATACCTGCTGCGACTTTCCAAGTCATCTGTACATTAAGAGGAAAAAAAAAGAACTGCACACACACATCTTTGCCCACTCTGAGATTATATGAAATTCCTAAATTTTCTTGGCCAGGGAATATGGATTAGCAGTGCAGTGGCAGAGCAGGGACAGATGCAGCATATCTCTGAGTTCCATGAACCTAGAGTGTCCCCAGTTGCCCAGGGACACTGGCTCACAGGGTAGGGTCCTCCCAGGACAGCCCATTCATACTTGGTGCCTCCATCAGTATTCAGGAAGAATTTACCCCAACAATCAAGCCCTCATTAGGAATTCTTATAGGTCTCTAGCTCCTTCTGGTTCTTAAGCCAAATTCTGCGTCCTGGAGGCCTCATTTGTCCCACCTTCCACCCAGCAGCATCTGTAACATCTCTTCCTCCCGCATCCCTGTGTCCCAGAAGGCTCTGTTCACTGTGACCACCCCGACACCAGTTTAATGCCCCCCTTTACCTGGTGCCTCTAGTGACTAGGGTCACAAACTCACTTAGCCAGTTTTCCCAGGGTTGTACCATTTACTTTTCCACCAGCGTTTTAAGGGTGCCCATTTCCTAATATCCTCACCAAACATTTGCTAATCTGGGCAAGAATAATTACTAATTTGCATTTTAAATGGACATTATTGAGGTTGTATGTCTTTCGTGTTTGTCATCTGTTTGCACTTCCTCCCATCAGACATCCCCGTGGAGCAGTCACAGTGACAGTGCCCCCTCACCCACGCTAACACCATCAGTAGCAGATGGCTCCGGGACCTGCTCCCCTGGAAGTCTGTGGTTCTGAGGAGGCCCCGTGTTCAGAGAGCTAAGCATATTTATCTGCTAGACAATTTAGCTTTTCTTTCTTGTTTCTCTCTCAGCCTTTGGCAGAACATCCGCACAGGAGGATTAAAGTTGGCTAACTTAGAACCTTGGCTCCATCTGGCCCCAAAATAGCCAAGTCTTTACCAAAAAATGTTCTTGAGCACTTTGACTACAAACCCAGATTGTCTGCTTCTTGCAACTCTGGCCAGATGTGGTGAGGTGGGGAGACTTGGATGGGCCAGTTCACCCTGCCTTGTGGTTAGCTAAGAGGGAGAATGGTTTTGGGTAGTTGTCCTCTGGCAGATAATGGCCCCAAACCATTAGCTTTTAGAGAGAGCTAAGCAATATAGTCGTGTTGCAGGAATAATGGCTTGCAGATTGAGCTCCTCGGAGAATCCGTTATGCAAATTCATGGAACTTACTGAATTAAAAATAAATATCTGGGCAGTACTCAATAAATACATTTTAAGTGACAGACTGAATGAATTCCTTTGGTTAACAAATATTGTTTAGCTACCTATTAAGAGCCAGGTACTCTCTAGGCACTAGGAATATGGGGGTAAACAGAAAAGAAGTTCTTGCGGGGGTAGGGGGGACTCTGCCTGCGGAACCACCCCATCCCCACCCCCCGTCCACCGCAGATGAGAATAAATCCACCAAGACATGATCTGCTTGGGGAGGAAAGGTGGCCAGTCTCTCAAAGGAGAAGGGCCCTGAGTCTGTTCCTCAATGGGCTTTTATTGGGTTCAGTTTGCACAGGAATACAGGTAATGCTCATCCATCATTGTCAGGCAGTAATGATCAAACAATAGATAACATACAAAGAACTATGAGGGCTTATTCTGAGTCAGGGTCAGTTAGCTAAAGGGCCATAAAACTTTGGGAAACAAACTCATTTCATGCTTGGACCCTTATCAGAAAATTGAGGACATTCTTAGCAAAGCAGGTTTTACAGGATTTTATGCATTCTTTCTTAGGCCTGATTGACCCGAGGAACTGCCCATTCTTGCCCAGGGCTATACCACCCTCTGGCACTGTTTCAGGCTTAAGTCAGGCAGGGGAAGTAAGGCAGCCAAGAAATTAGGAGACTTCTTGCAGACAGAGTGAGGACTCAGGCTATGTCAAAGCCAACGAGTGAGGGTCTATCACCCCCTTTTTCTATAGCACCCCCCAAGTCCTTCCCCGAGGGCCCCTTCATGACCATGCCTGTCTTAGGTCGTCCCTCCCTTGAGGAATCTTATCAATCATTGGCTAACCGGTCATTGGCCCAGGGTCAAGCAGGGTGAAGTAAAAGGGGGCAGAGTCAGCACCCCTGGCAGGAAGATAAGCTTTGTCTCCTTAGTGGCTTATGGTCCTCAGGTCTCTTTACTTACCCTTAGCCACGGGGGGGTTATAGCTTCTGAAACTGAGCAGGGCAGTTCCCAACACTTGGTCTTACAGAGCTTACTTTCTAGTGGGGGAAAAAAAGACAGTAGTCAAGAAAACACATAAGAATTTCTGAGATGAGAGAGGGGCTAGAGCTGTGAAGAAAAGAAAACAGGGAAAGGCAGGCTGTGCTCACCTTGGGTGAGGTGGACCCTGGAGGCCTCCGAGGAAGTGACCTGGGAGCTGAGACAAGAATGAAAAGGAGGTGCCGCCACCTGGAGAGCTGGGAGGAAAGCATTCCAGACAGAAAGTGCAGCAGGAGCCAGAGGGGATGAGGTCAGAGAAGCAGGCACAGACCTAAGTCATGTGGTACCTTGGCCATGAGAAGGAGCCTGCATTTTATTCTAACTGCTGTGGAAAGGCATGGGAGGGGGTTGTGTTTATTTTGTTGTTTTTAAAATTTTTTATGGAGGTACCACTTACATAAAGTAAAATGCTCAGATCTTAAGTATAAAGTTTGACTTTTGGCAAATTTATATATTAGAGTGTCAAGTGGAGTAAAGGGTGATAACTTTATTTGGTTTTTCTTTTCAGATTTTATTTTTATTTATTTTTAGAGAGAGGGGAAGGGAGAGAGAAGAGAGGAAGAGAAACACCAATGTGTGGTTGCTTCTCATGTGCCCCCTACTGGCAACCTGGACTGCAACGCAGGCATGTGCCCTCACTGGGAATTGAACTGGTAACCCTTTGATTCACAGGCCGGCACTCAGTCCACTGAGCCACACCAGCCAGGGCTTATTTGTATTTTAATATCTCCACCAACAACTGTGTGGGGGATGGATGGATGGAGAGACAGATGGACAAAGGAACAATAATCCTGTTATATATTCATTAAAACATGGTATAATTCTGAATGGGACGTTTTGTGGAAGAGTCACTGCAGGTGACTTTTGATGCTTGTTCCTATGACTTCCCTGCCCCAGGAAAAGGCTAGGAGGTGGGGCTCAGGTGTGAGTGTGAAATTCACAGTCTGTGAAGGTTTACTTTGGCTCAGGCCTGCAGTTCTGCACTTCCCTGTCACATTTATAGTTGTTTCTGCTCAAATAAAATGCTTGTCGATCATATTGAGCAAATACAGCCTGGATTCTCACTGGACCCAACTGACTCAGCCTTCTCTCTGCCCAGGATAAATGTGAGTCATGTGATCGAAAGGGTGATGGAGGTCACCCACGGGTGTGATTTTGAGGGTTTGTTAAAAAGATCCCTCTTCAAAGATAGCTTTTCCTCCCGGCTGGTGTAGCTCAGTGGATTGAGCACAGGCTGGGAACCAGAGGGTCCCGGTTCGATTCCCAGTTGGGGCACATGCCTGGGTTGCGGGCCAGGTCCCCAATGAGGGCCATGTGAGAGGCAACCATACATTGCTCTTTCTCCCTCTCTTCTCCTCTCTCTGAAAATAAATAAATAAAATCTAAAAAAAAAAAAAAAGATAGCTTTTCTTCAACCTTTTCTGGTGCCGAAATCCGACCGTTAAAATGTCTTGATTTTGAGTGTGTGAAGCTACCGTGGGTCTCTGTTCTGAATGATGGTTGGTTAAATACTTACCAGTGTGACAATGGAAGGGAGCAGGATGCAGGCAGGTTGGTTGGGAAGGTCCTTTAGGGATCGAGAGAGATCCAGGCTTGCGGTACAGTGTCCCCAGTGGACAGGTCCATGGGAGGGCCAGCACAAAGGCCCAGAAGCCTGCAGCAGAAGGAAGGGGGAGCGGCACAAGGACAGTGCTGCAAAGGAGTGGTCTCCTTAAGCACCTCCCGGTCTTCCACCCATGGTTACATGGTTAATCAGAGCTCCGTGGTGTCCCATGGAGGGACTGCCTTAGCTGAATTCTGACCTCGGTACTGATGGAGGCTGACAGATTAGGGAGCAGAGAGCACAGGTGGACACGGCTTTGTTCTGGTCCCACCTGTGAGTGCAGGCACTGTGCTAGAACAACCGATGATCTTGGTTGTATTCAGATGGTGACATTTTAGACCACTTTCATCTTTCTCTTGTTTCCAAATGGTTTGGAATGTGTAATGGTTTATAACTGAAAAGAAAAAAGGAGGACTGTAGGGAAGTCCTGGGCCCTACAGGGAAGTGACAGTCACATGAGTGTTCTGTTGCTGCCCACAGCTGGGCCGCGTGCCTGAGGGTTTTCTCTTCCTCCAGCAATAATGCCACTGCTGCTTGTAAAATGTGTACAGTCCTTGCTAGTACGAAGCACAGTTTTAAGCACTCTGAATATATTGTGTTGTTAATGCTCCTATGATGTGGATCCTGTAATTTCTGCCATTTCACAGAGGGCCAGGTCTCAGCTCAGAGAGGTTAAGCAGCTTTCCACGGTCCCACAGGAAGTGCTGAAGTAAGGTTTTGAACGTAGAGCTCACACTGGAAGCACTAAGCTGTTGCCTCCCTTGATTTGTGTGTTCTTCTAGCGTGTTCTGCTCTATTTGTTCAAGTTAGTAAGTAAGCGCCTGCTTTGTTCCTGTCTGCCTCCGTAACTAATCACCTGGTGGGAGAGACAGACAAATCCTAAGTA
This sequence comes from Micronycteris hirsuta, assembly GCA_004026765.1. NCBI lineage: Eukaryota > Metazoa > Chordata > Mammalia > Chiroptera > Phyllostomidae > Micronycteris > Micronycteris hirsuta. Next base: position 15,380 of record PVJI01018940.1, read on the forward strand.
TTGCATTTGAAGTGTTAACCCCAAGATAACATAGGAGACTTTAGGGAGCCCAGGGGAGGGAGAGACGCTTAGCTCAGTTGCAAAGGAGGTAAGTCTTAGAATTGTCTGAACTAAAACTGGAAGGATGCTTAAGAGTTATGCAAGAGAAAGAAATGTGGGGTGTCCGAAGCCAAAGGGACGATGCGGGGACCGCACTAAAGTGGGAGAGCCAGGGCAGGGCACCTGCCAACTTAAAAAGTATGAATTGTGCTGAACACACAATACAATATACAGATGATGTGTTATATTATTGAATCGTACCCCTGAAATTTATATAATTTTATTAACCAATGTCACACCAATATATGCAATTTCTTTTTAAAAAAAAACAAAACTTTTTTTTTTTTAAGATTTTATTTATTTTTAGAGAGAGGGGAAGGGAGGGAGACAGAGAGGGAGAGAAACAGCAATGTATGGTTGCCTCTCACATGGCCCTCACTGGGGACCTGGCCTGCAACCCAGGCATGTGCCCTGACTGGGAATCGAACCAGGACCCCTTGGTTCCCAGTCCGCGCTCAATCCACTGAGCTACACCAACCAGGGAAAAAAAATTTTTTTTAAGGCAGAAAAAGTGTGTGCTGTGTTTCCAGAGGAAGGGGAGGTGCGGTGGGCATTTGAGCAAGGCCTGCCGTGCCCAGTGCTTTCCAGCCGCAGCGTGCGGGGCTTTGAGAGAACACGAGCTGTGAGGGCCTATTGAGGCAGTGGAGAGGGGCCCTCCCCGCCCTCGTGGAACACCCGCACACAACCATTGCTGGAACAGGCTTCTCAAGGTGGCAGAGGGACAGGCGGGCTTTAGGGTCAGACAGACACAGGTGCAGGTCTGGTCGTGCCATTTTTGGCCTCCTGCAAAGCCTCTGACCTTATGTAGAAAGTGAGGGCGACACCTTTCAGGGCTGCCTCGTAAAGATTAGAAGTGATGGTGGTGGCGGTGATGGCGGCCACAGCTGCCGCTGCCTTTCTCCCCACGTTGACCCAATGAGGTAGACAGTTGAGGAAACTTAGACACAAAGAGTGAAGTGATTTACTTAAATAATAAAATTTTTTATAAAGCATGGACTCGATTTCAGATGCTCTCCAGCTTGGCTGCCATTAGTTCCTTGCCATAAAAATCACCTGCTCTCAATGTCTCCTTGAAAAGTGGCCCAACGAGAATTTGGTTAGATGGCCACACCCCGTCTGCAGGCTGCCTAAGAGAATTCCCTCAGTAAGGAAGAGTTGGAGGGTGGGTACAGGGGAGGCAACCAGCAGGCTACCTCAGTGTCTTCTGGGACTTTTTCTCTGCCTTAAAAAAACTGGGTATCTCTGGGGCTTCTAAGGAGGTTAGGGATAGGGCTTAGCTATAGGGATGATCATTTATACTTAGGGATGGTGCAGAAACATTTCTGGGTTTTCCCTTGCTTGCTGCTTCTGGCAGTCAGAGTGGATTTGCTCCACCCCCAGGACACTTTCTGCCCTTTGGGATTGAGGTCCTGGGCTCACAAAACCAGCAAGGCGTGGTTTAAGGTCACTGGTCAAGCCTGTGCTTAGCAGAAAGAGGCCTGTCCCAGGTGACTTGATTTCGTCACAGCTCCACCAGTGATCCTGAAAAAGTCACTTCTTCCCCCACCAGTTTGCCACCCTTCCCACTAAGTGGGCTGGATCCTCGAGGACCCTTCTGGCCCTGACTCAAGTCCAAACTGCCTGGTTTATGAGCCGATGCCCAGCTGGCACCGCTGGTAGCTGCTTTGCAGCCAGATTTGCTGTTGAGCTGGGGAGTTGTGTTGCCCGCAGCAGGAAGCGTGTGTTGTGTGAGGCCCTGGCCTGTGGTGCAGCTTGAGAAGTGAGGCCAGCAGAGGTATGGTCCAGGTCAGCAGCGTGTCATCAGGCACAAGGCTCCAAGACTGGGCTTTCTTTTCTGGCTCCAGGTTATTGACAGGAGAGTAGTTTCTCCAGGGACAAATAAGAAAGCGTACAGACTTCTGGCCTGAGCTCATGGTCTCAAGTGACCTGACCCTGAGAGGTGAGGAAGCTTGCTCCTGTTCCCGAGGCCCTTGGTTTCGTGGTCCCAGGAAGGAGCTTGTGGGTCTGATTTCCCATAGTCCATGAGGCACGACCGTCCAAGGTGGCATCTGTTGTGTCATATTTTTTGCTTAATTTTTAAAAATATGTTTATTCCTGGCTGGTGTAGCTCAGTGGATTGAGCGCGGGCTGGGAACCAAGCGGTCCCGGTTCGATTCCCAGTCAGGGCACATGCCTGGGTTGCGGGCCAGGTCCCCGTGAGGGCCATGTGAGAGGCAACCATGCATTGCTGTTTCTCTCCCTCTCTTTCTCCCTCCCTTCCCCTCTCTCTAAAAATAAATAAAAATAAAATCTTTAAAAAAATATATGTTTATTGATCCTAGAGCGGGGGAGAAACATCGACTGGTTGCCTCCTGTATGCGCCCCAACTGGGGACCGAACCCAGTTCCTAGGTATGTGCCGTGACCTGGAATGGAAACCACAGCCTTTTGGTGTGTGGGACAAGCTCCGACCAGCTAAGCCGCACCACCAAAGGCAGTTCTATCACTCTTTGAAGCGCTGAGATGCTAAAGTGCTTACTGTGTGTCTGTAAGCCGCTTCCTGCTTTAAGATTACACTTTAGAGGTAAGAATACAAACATTTCACACATTTTACATTGTAATTTAATTGCCTTGGTGGATTTTCATGACAAAGGGAGCTCTCTGTCAAGAGCCCTGCTGGGTTCACCCTCCTCCTCCTGTACTTTATCCGTGGCAGGGGGTGATTTTCCCGCCCCAGTCAACTGTGCTGGTTTGGGAAGTGCCGTCAGAAAAGGAGGGGCTCCAGGGCCTGCACCGCCTGGTAGCTGAGCCTGCAGAGTCCCAGTCTACCCTGTCTTTATTGAGCTGCAGGCCTTTCTTTCTCTTCCCCGATAGTTAGGAGCTTCTTCAATCTCTCATTCCTCCTAACTCTGCTTCTCTCAGGCTGCGCCCACTACCAACCAGACTACTCTCCTCGATTGTGTGGTTTAATTTCAAAAGAATTGTGCTTTTTATGACTCAGTTGCTAAATAAGACTGCAGGTGCTACGTGGAAATTATTTCCCTTCCAACTCCTGTGATTTGACTTTGAACGCCACTTTTTTTAATGTCTTCTTCCTTGGGACGTAAAAGGAACACCCCGAGTAAAATCCCAGCTCTCCCCCACCACGCGACCAGTTCGTGGGGAGCACCAGCCGGGCGAGGCTCTGAGGCCTGTGACGTAGGGGTCTGGTCCCTGCCCCTAGATGCTGACCTAGAGAGGAGTGCGCAAAACCAAGCGACAGCCTCGTGTGAGCAGTTACTTTAGTGGTACGGCTGCTGGTGTGAAACAGACGGGTAGAATTAGATGATCCGTAATTGCCATCCTGTTGTATGGCACCAACAGCATGAAACTTCTAGAAAAGTAAGCACTGTGCCCTGGTTCCCTCGGGGAAGGGTGTGAGCCGAGGGCCAGAGCAGGAGGGGCCAAGGGTGTATGCCAAAGAGGGGGGCAGATGGGAGCCTTGCCAACCCCACCTGAGCTGGTGGGTGGCACAGCCCTGCAGGTGTCCTGGCACCCGAGTGACCTGGTTAGTGCTTGCTGCAGCCATGCTGAGGCAGCCTTCTCAAGGATCAAGTTATCCAGGCAAGAAAGTTTACCAATACTGCATGCTGGCGAGGATGTGGGGAGATGCTACAGCTTCTGAGGAGAGCGGTGTGACAGAATGAGCTGTCACAGCTGATGCAGCAAGCCCGCCACTGGGACTGTACCCACACAGGCAGAGGTAGCACGTAGCAAGGACAGTCACTGCAGCCGTGCCTGCAGGGTGACTCAGAGGTGGCACAGCCATGCCGGGGATACCACGAAGCCTCTGATGAAAGAGAGCCACGTGTGTAGTAGGGCAAACTCCGGGGGGAGTTTCAGTGAGAGCAGCAAGCGTCTGACTGTGAGCTCACGTAACTCTCTTTCAAGGAGCATCCCTCCATCCTGTGCTCACCTCCCCCCATCCTGTGCTCGCTCATCTCCCCTGTTTGGAAGGATGCACAAGATCGTGGTCACAGTGGCTGGTCCTGAGGAGGGAAACAAGGACTGGGATTTCAGATGAAAGAGAGACTTCTTACCCAGTATGTTTTTATACTCCTTTAATTTTTTTTTTTTTAAGAAAAAGAAAAATATGCCTTATTCGTTTACTAGGGATGCCGTAACAGAGAATCATATCTTGGTTAATGCAACAGAAACTGACTCTCTCTCAGTTCTGGAAGCCCAGGAGCCAGAATCTAGGTGTGGGCAGCACCACACTCCCTCCAGCAGCTGGGGGTTGTTTGTCTCTCCCCGTGTGCCCTTCAGGAGTTCCCCGGCTTGTGGCTGGATGGGTCCAGTGTTCCTGTCCTCACAAGGACCCCCCTTTCCCCCACGCCTTCTTCTCTCTTCTCTGTCTCATAGGATATTTGTATTTAGGTTTGGGACTCACCTGGTTAATCCAGGACGATCTCTTCTCAAGATCTTCATCTTAATTACATCTGCAGAGACTCTTTTCCAAGTAAGGTCCCACTCACAGGAATTGCGGGTCAGGATTCGGACACATCTTTCTGCGCGCCAGCATTCAACCTACTACAATTGCCGGTCAGACTTGGGGGTAAAAACTCACCTGTATGCTACTTACAATAGAAGTACCTTCAGTGTAAAGTTAAAGGGAAAGGGATTGAAGAAGATATGTGTACCGTGCAAACACTAAACAAAAGAAGGTGCTCTCTGAGTTGTATACACTTCACATACTCACTCAGAGCTGGGGTGGGGTGGGGGCAGGTGGGGGTGGCAGGGGGGGAGCAGGGTCAGGGTCCTAGGACCTTCCTAGTAAAACAGGAACTCCTGTGGGTCTTTTGTTTTGTTCTTTTTTTCTTCACTGCCAATAAAAACTGTGGCTCTCAGTGCCAGAGTTTGGTAAAAAGGAAAGGAATTATTTAATTAAAAGTAGTACAGCTTTAGAGTAATGGTGGAAATTTGCCGTTAAGTCCCATTTCCCTTGAACACCCACAAACACGCACAGTTCTGCCCTCCTCCCCCCCTGCCCAGTTAGGCCAGTCTCAGAGCACACCAGTCAGAAGTACTGCCTTTTAGGGAAAAAAAAAACAAGCCCGCTGCTCACTTCTGCTGGTTCCTCCCAGTAGTCCGAGCTCCGCCAGGCAGGCCTCCTGCAGTTCCCAGCACCGTCAGCTGTGTCGCCACGATCTCGTTCTTAGTCCAAAACCTCGTGGCACCTCCTCATGGCCGGCGGGCGAGAGTCCTTGCACCCCCTCTTTACCCCCCTGGCCCCACAAGGCCCTGCCACACGTGGTGGCCCTTCTCCCACAGTCAGCTACACCTGGCCGCACTCCCTCGTTTTCCACCTTTCTGGGCTGCCGTGGTTAGTCCGGGCAGGCACAGCCCCCTCGGCTGGAGCAAACTGTCTCCGAGCTCTCGTGCAGGCCCCGTAACCGGGGGAGCTGCCTCCCGGTTCATCACGGGCCACAGTCCTGCCCATCTCCCTGGCCCAGGCAGACTACTCAGCATTACGATGAAGCCAGCCTGCTATTACTGGTATGCAAAATAATTCTCAGTCACGCTGCTGCTTTTCCTAGGACGCCAGCTAGGCTTGGGGGGCACGGGGTTTGGGGACTGCTCAGCTTACATCCCATTCTGAACCTTGTTCTGCACCCATTCTACTAGCATCCCAGCCCCTGAGCTGCCTGGGGTATGAGAGAAGACGGCTCAAGTGGAGAATCAGGTTGCAGCTGGCAGACCCAAGGTCACAAGCCTCTTAGAGACCGGAGACCAGGATGGGGAATCTCAGCCCCAGACTGGGTAGAGTGGACACAGAGAGGAGAGGGAAAACGGGGTCCAGGGCAGGGACACAGGGCAGTGGTTTGCTTTCCTGAGCGCAGGCTCTGTGCTTGCCTCTTCACTTGTTCGCTCGCTCCCGTTTAATCCTGATGCCAGCCCGGTAGGTCACGGCTGCACACCTCCAGCTCCCTTTTTTAACGCATAGCTAGGTAGGAGCAGAGACAGGACCCAAAGCCATGTCTGCCTGGCTTTTGACCACGCCACTCCTCTGAAGGGGTGACAGGACCCCATGCCTGCCTTCAGGACATGGGTGTAAATCAGAGAGCCTGCTCAGCAGCCCGCTCCACGTGCAGGTGATGGTGCACGCGTCATTAAGGAAGGAAAGGAGCTGTGTGCCACACGCCACCTCCACAGGCCCCCTTTCCTGTCCCCACTCTTTCTCCCCCCACTCTCCCGCCTCCTTTCCCACTGGGGGCCCTTTCAGGCACTGCCCCGTCAGCCTCGGATTCCCCTCTGGTGTCCCTGTGACCTGCACTGGTGGTGTGCCTGCTGCTTCTTCCACCAGCCTCCCACTTCGGGGGACACATTGTAGAAATAAATGTCAGAGAGGACGGATTGCGCTTTGTTTGGCTCTTGCTCCACCTGAGTTCTGTCCATCCTGTAGAAGCACCGTCCGTCTCGAAAAGATCAGCTGTCTAGGGCTGTGCCCGAGCCGCTCCGTGAGCCTGTTCGTTTGTGGCCTGGCTCCCCCGCCAGGAGGGACTCGGGCAGCACTTCCGTTTCTTGCCTGCAGAGGAGTCTGTGTCTCCCCAGTTTGACTCTACCCTACTGCCACCACTCCCACCAAGACAAAAGAAATGCAGGGGGACCGTGCGTATCCCCACCTCTGGAGCAGCTTTTCCTGGCTGTTCTCTTTCTCTGACATCCACAGCCACGCTTTCAGTAACCCTGTCTATGCGGTGTTCAAGATACAGCCGGATCCGACCGCTCGTCACCCTCCCCTGCTGCCGTCCTGGCCCAGCCGCCTGTTCCGCCCTCAGTGAGTCTGGTGGTCTCTGGTCTCACTGTTCCCACCGGTACCCCCTCAGGCTCCTCTCGGCACAGCCATCCTGCCACCTCCCCCAGGTCACTGCAGGCAGATGGAGCCCTCGCCCTGGGCCACACGGCCGGAGACCCGACCTCCCGTCCCCACACCGCTTCTCTTCTCCAGGTCTTTGTCCCCCTTCCGGACCTCCTCCTCCACAGTCCTTCATCTACAAGGGCAAACCCCGCTTCCCAGCCCTCCTCTCTCCCGCCTTAGTGTCCCTTGTCACAGTCTGACACACTCCATCTTTCCTCGCCCCCCCACACCCCAGCAGAACATGAGGAAGGCGAGGAGTCTGTGTGTTTCTTCTCCAGCCAAACAGGCCTGTCAGACAGCAGGCCCCTCGATAAAACGTGGCTAGACAGACAAATAAGTTTTTCTGTTTTTTTTTTTTTTTCTCCTACCATGTTAGATGTGGAGGAGCCCTTTTGATGTTTCTTCTTCATTTGATTAAAAACAAAAGATTTTTAGACTCTGCCATGTTCTAGGGAAAGGGGGGCGGGTGCATGGCAGGAGCCACATTTCTGCTCCTGTGCAAGATCTGATACAGCCTGAATCCCGTCTCTGGCGCTGCCGCGTGAGGCTGCTCCAGCCTTTCCCTCATCCGTCCAGAGCCCAGCTGTGGGTCGCCCTGCTTCCCTGTGTCCCACTCTGCCGCGTTAGTGTAAGCCTGTGACACAGGTTTGTCTTTTATTTCTGAATTTTGGGAATAAAAGCAATGTGAATGTGGAAGAATGTTTTAAACCATTCACAATGACATAAAAAGTCTACTCCCCAATTGATCATTCCTTTCATCAAAGGTAGCCCTTCTTGCCCTGGCTGGTGTAGCTCAGTGGATTGAGCGCGGGCTGGGAACCAGAGGGTCCCGGTTCTATTCCCAGTCAGGGCACATGCCTGGGTTGCAGGCCGAGTCCCCAGTGAGGGCCATGTGAGAGGCAACCATACAGTGCTGTTTCTCTCCCTCTCTTTCTCCCTCCCTTCCCCTTTCTCTAAAAATAAATAAAATCTTTAAAAAAAAAAGGTAGCTCTTCTTGATGCTCACGTACCCTTCTGGGGGGACAGAAGCGTGCGTGGTGCCAGCATAAATGTGTGTCCTTTAAAACGGGTATGAACAGGATCGTGGCAGGCATGTTACTCTGCAGCTAATACAACTTGGAAATCGTTCCATAGTAATCCACACAGGTCCGCCTTGTTTTTAGTAACTGCCTCGTGTTGTGTTGTATTGTCATGTGTGTGGATGGGCATTGGTTTCTTTCTGGGTTTTCGTTACGACAACATTACAGTGAAAATCCCTGTACATCTGGGTACAAGTTGAAGTAGCACCTGTGGAGCACATACCTGGCAGTGCGTTGCAGGTTAAAGGGGCCTGGGCATGTACAATTTTGATAGCTATTGCCAGATGACCCCTGAATGGTGGCACTAGTGCATTCTTCTAGAATGTTCTCCTCCCAACATTTTACTGCAAAAAGTATTAGACCTATAAAATAGTCTAATAATTTAAGGAATACCCAAATATTCTTGATCTAGGTTCAGCAATTTCTCTTGCCACATTTATTAGTTTGCTAAAGCTACCATAACAAAATACCACCAAATGAATGGCTTAAACAACAAGCTTACTTTCTCACAGTTCCGGCGGCTGGAAGTCCCAGGTCAAGGTGTCGGCAGGTTTGGTTCCTTCTAAGGCTTCTCTCTCTGGCCTGCAGGGGGCCACCTTCTCACCGTGTGCTCACATGGTTACCCTCAGTCTCTGAGTGTCCTCATCTCTGATTAAGGAGACATACATGACCTCATTTTACCTTAATTACGTCTTTTAAGGCGCTGTCTGCAGAAATAGGCGCATTCTGAGGTACTGGGGGCTAGCACTTCAACATATGACTTGGGAGGGGAGACACAATTTGGCCCATAACGCCACATTTGCTTCTTTTTATACAGTATATATCATGTGAATACAAATAATAGAATATGATGTATTGTAATTATATTATTGATGTGTGTATTATATATAATTACAGCTTATATAATTTTTCTTCACCATTTGAAAGTCAGTTGCGGCCATTTGATACTTCAGCGTGTATCTCCTGAGGGAGGGGGCACTTCTCCTGGGTACACGTTTTGGTGTCTTGTACTGATGGGGACAGATTCCCCTGCAGCAGAATGAGTGGGATGACAGGGCCCCACCCCTGGCCAGGGGCTCTCCACATGGTTTTACCCTGGCCCGGCGTCCTCCACGCCTCCTTCCTGAGACCCCAGCCTCCCAGAGACTTGGGTGCTCGTGGGAAGGAGGCCTCCTGTCCAGAGAGCCATTTGTGTGAGCAGAACCTCTTGGCCTCGGTTCCAGATTCTTCAGCGTGGCTGATGTTTTGCATGTGTGATGTGTCAACAGAATGACACCATCTTACAATTCCACTTGCTTTTTGGTTTCTATCAGAATGTCTCTAAATACCAGACTGACTTCATTCCTGTGTACAGGCAGTCCTTGCTTTGCAGAGTGCGGACTGCCTGTGTTCACTTAGGGAAGCAGGGTTTGTTCATGCGGGCGCCGTTTTCTCCCTCCCTGTCTCCCTGCTCTTCTCCCTGCACACACTTGGGCAGCTCAGGACTCTGCCAGAGCTGACTCTTTCCTGCCACTGGTGGGGACATGGCACCCTCCCTGGGCTTTCTTCCCTACCTGCTGCGTCCTCAGTACTTGGGTGTGGGAAAACATCACACGTGCACACTTCCCGTCTTTGTTTTAGTAGATAGAATCCTGGTGGAAACAGTCTGCCTGGAGCATCAGTGGAAGACAGGACACTTAGAAACTTTTCGTTTCCCTCTGTTCTAATGGATGTGTCTGCAGGCACGAGGTGAAGGTGTCAGTCGGGGGAGTCCTTTGCCTCCGAGGTCGGTCAGGTTGCTGCTGAACGAGCACCCAGCCTGCTGGCTGTTCTGTCCCTGGGAGTGCCACCGCCTGGCACTGTGACACAGCTGGCGTCCTTCCTCAGTCCTCTTCACCCCCAGGAACCCAATTCAGAGCTGCTTTTCTAAAACACAATTCACACCATGTCTTTGACTTTGCTTAGCAGCTTCCCTGTCTTTTTTTCCCCTGCAGGATTCGGCCCAGACTCCTTCCCTCAACATTCAAGACCCTCCCTCATGTAGCCCCTGCTCAGTCTGCCTCCCTGTTACCTGCTGTACCAAAGCCAAGTCAAATTATGCCAGACACACTCTGCCACGTTTTGTCCCTGTACCCATGAGCTCATGGTCTGTTCTCTGCCAAACTGCAGCTCTCTCCCCTCCCTGGTCCATCTCAACACCCACCCAGCCCGCAAGACCTTCACCTCATCTGTGAAGCCTTTCCTGACTGGCACCCTTCTTCCAGAAAAGCAGGCTGGTCACCCTTCCCTCAAGCCTTCACTCTGCCTAGCCTCACCTCTTCTCTAGCACTTGCCACACGTGTGGTTATGTGCCTGCCTTCCTACCAAACAGCTGCCTTCGCCTGCGTCTCTTCAGTGCTGGGCCGGGAGCAGCACCCGGTGAACCTTTGGGTGGGCGGGTGGGTTAGCTGTTGGGCAGAGCATATCCTGAAGTGAGAAGTAGCTACGTCCCACCTTGTGGTTTCCAGTCCCTACCTGAGAGAGCCTTGTCACAGAGAGGAGAAAATACAATTTCCCACACACTGTGAGGGGGCATTCTTCCTAAGCGTCCAGTTCGGAAGAGTCTGTGCTGGTCGGCAGCAATAGAAGGCCTCTGGGACCTGCATGTGTGATTGTACCTCGTCACATAGTAAACGAGCAAGCACCTTAACCTGACATTGTAAATCCAACTTGTTACATGCATTTTGCTTTGTTAGCACTGTGGAAAGCTACTGAACGTCTGTCTTTTCTTTCAGTCAAACGCTTCAGAGAACCAAAGCATGAAAGACGTCCGTGGAAGATATGGTAGGCATTCAGTATTAACTCATTCCCAGAATGTCTCTGACTACGTATTATACGGAAGAATCTGTATTTCTCGGGTAAATGTTGAGCCCTGCCTTTATTCTGCCCTCACCCCGGTGCTCGGTTTTACAAGATGGATGATAGCACAATGCCGCAGGCCCCTCTAGTCATGGCTCCGTGAGATTATGCTAACGCCTCAGATTCTGTAGTCTGTGCATATGCAAAAAATAACCTAGACTTGGAAAGTAGTCAAATACACCATGTAAATGCTCCTCTCCCCAAAACTAGTCTTTTTTCTTCCTAGGTTGACCCTAGGGTGACAGATTTTCCTTCCCTCAGACATTGTTTTTATACATAAATCTCCAAAAACCGAGCCAGCCACTTGCCGGAGACGAGCAGCTCTTTGGGACAGCGTGGTGTGCGCAGGAAGCCGTCTCTCCTGGGCCGGCTGCCTCGGCGGCACCCACCCTGACAGAATGGCCATTTTCCTTGCAGAGAAAACTTCTGCTGCACCCCTGTGATAAAGGCCGCTTTCTAAACTGTTAAGGGCATACTCGATTGATCTTTAATGTATTATTTCTAGATGTTCATAATTCTCTTTTTACTTTCCCCTTATCGGGTCCTCTCAAATCTGGGTTTCGCGCGTGGGCTGGGGAGAGCCCGGGGAGGGCGTGGAGTTGGGGCAGGCTGTGTGTTTCTCACGCTGCCTTTGGTGACTCCTACTTTGCCATGATTTTAGGAACCGATTTTCAAGCCTCAGTCACAGGTTTGGTCTGGATTAGCTCTAAGGTCTTTTCCAGTCCTGAGACCCCGTGGTTGGTGTCCCCTGCCTGTGGGCCCCCTCATCACCCCCTTCAGTGGCCCTGCCCAACTCCAGGTGCTCAGCCTGGGGCTCCGGAGACAGGAGCACAGTTCAACTCAGGGGTTCCTCAGCTGCAAACCGCAGGTTGTCTCCAGGTGTTCGGGGCGGAGGAGGAACTGAAGGCCCTCATTATCACCCTGTTCCTGCGATGCAGATGGGCGCAGGTGGAGGAAATGACACAGGGTGTCCCAAACACCAACAACCTTGTTTTTTCCCCCTTTTTGAAACTCCCGTCATCTAGCCCAGGGGTTGGCAGGCGGTAGCTCACCAGCTCAGGGGTTGGCCTGGTTCGCTGTGTATTCACAGATCCAGTGTACAGGGATGGCGGCAGCTGTGGCTGCTTTAGGCTCAGTGGCAGAGTTGAGTAATTGCTGCAGAGAACAACAGTCCACAAAGCCTGGAACATTTCCTCTCTGACCCGTAACAGCAGAAGGTTGCCACCCCAGTCCAGCCCACTGTTGAATGGCAGCAGCCGGCGGTGGTTCGGGCTGCCCCTGCCGCCCAGTCCGTGCAGGTCTTGTTCTGCACATCACTCCCTTCCTTAGCTCAGCTGTGGGTGTGAGATGGGGGCGCCTCGGACTCCGCCACAGAGCTGGGCTCAAGCATTTCCTTTTGAAGTAGCAAAGAAATGACAAGTGAAACATACTTTAAATGTGTGTTTAATGTGTTTAAACATAGAGGGTGGGGCAAAAGTAGGTTTACAGTTGTGAAAAGGCAAAACAATTTATTCTTGTGTTGTTATTTGTTCATTATTGTGTTGTGCTCCATATGAACCACTGTAAACCTCCTTTTGCCTGTGCTGAATGTTATTAATCAGTGGTCTTTTAGGGACTTTAACAAGGGAAGTGCAGCGTCAGTCCCCCGGACTGATAGTGGACTTTTCGTTTGGGAGACATCGGTGCGTGGGACCGGCAGTATCAAGGTTAAAAAATAAATGTTGTGATTTTAATGAAGTTTTGCATTGGCTGCACCTTGTGCGCCTGTTTGTACTCTAACTCAGCACCCATGGGAGTGGTTGCCGGCCCGCCGCCTGAACGGAAAGCCCAGCAAAACCGGTTCCACACTTAATGTGTTAATGCAGTGTTATTGAAGGTTTTGAAAGGCAGCTGAAATGCCAGGCCTGAATTACCTGTACTTTGCTGTGTATAATGTGTACTTTTTTGCCCATATTTTTCAGAGAAAAATAAGGATGCACATTATATGTAGGTAGTACCCAAAATACCTTGTATCTGTTCATGTGTTTTGCAATTAATTGTTACATAAAATTTCTTGTACCGTATGTTCACAAGTAAAAGTTAAAATTCCTTTATAATACAAAAAACAAGTATTTAAATATAAATAAATAAAAATCGAATTAAAAAATTAAAACGAAAGATTTTTTTCCTAGAAGTTTGGGTCAAAAACGTGCGCACATTGTACGTGGGAAAATACGGTGGCACTGCTGCCCGAGGGAGCGGTGGCTGGTAATTGGAAGTCGGGGTCTCCCAGTGGCTTTTTTCTGCTTCAGATGTAACATTTTCCACTCATTGAATATTACCCTCCTGTTGGTGTGCTCACAAGTGCTGATTCTATTTTGTACAGGTTTTTAGACACTTCCAAACAAGCCATAGGAATGCTGTTCATCCACTTTGCAAATGTGTACCTAGCAGATCTCACCGAAGAGGACCCCTGTTCCCTGTAAGTGGTTCGAGTCTAAGCAGACACCTCGCCCCGTGGTGGGAGGTGGAGGCTGGCCTGGCCGTCCACGGTGTCCTGTTCCTCTGGCTCGGGGGTGGGCGGCTTGCCTTTGTCCTCTGTGCTCCTCCCAGAGACCATCCTGTGTATGCTGCCTCTGAGCTCAGACACCTGGTGACAGTGGCCCTGTGTGCTGGCTTTCTGCCAGCCAATCAGAGTTCTGTTTCTTGGTTTGCTAGTACCCTTATGTCTCCAGCTTCAAAGCAGCCGCTGGCTGGGCAGCATAATGCCCTGAAGGAATGTCTGTCTCTGCTGGAACAGGAGGACACGTGGGGCTTCTCTGTGGTGTCAGCCACTCAGGGTCAAAGCCATTACTGACCATCACTGACCTCTTGACCCGAAGACCCAGAGTGGTTCCACCCTGTCAGTGCAGTGTGCCTTCCGCACAGCCCCCAGAGCAACCTGCCTGAAACCCCAGCTGGGCCATGATATGCGGTGCCCCCTACTGACCGCCCCTAGATGGCGCCCAGCTTAGCAGATGGAGTGAAAGAGAAGGTTCACCTGCCTTACCCGGATCCCATCTTCCACCTTCCTGGTTCAGACTTGGCGCTTCAGCTGTGGTGAGCTGCTCCTGGTGGCTCTCAGCCCTGCCTGCCGTTGCCTGCCCCTGTGCCTTTGTGCATTTTCCTCTGCTTGGCACGCCCTCCAACCCTGCCTACCTCTGTAGGAGAGTGGGGCAGAGGGCTGGCGAGTCCCTTGCCAGAGGTCTATTATGTATTTAAGATCACTTGGATTGGAAGATTGTTTTAAGCTTCTCTTTTTGGGTGACAGTGTGCAGTTTTGAGATTTAGTCTAGGTCTAGACTTAGGAAGTTGTGAGGTCTCCCTCCCCAGGGTTTCCCCTTAAGTGAGACCTGGATAGATTGTGATCTGTGTGAATGTTTGGGTCCGACCCCAAAGCAGGGACCAGAAGGGTGATGGTCTCACAGGGGAGATGCTTAGGAAAGAGCCTTGTCCTTCCAGTCCTTGCACCCAGCAGCAAGCTCATGTCATTTTCTGGTGAATCATCTTGATGTCGCTGGCCGAGATAGTCTGAGAGCCAGGTCTGCACCCCAGAGACGCCGGGGCGAGAAAGCCTAGTTCCCGGTGTAGCCTTGGCTACATCAAGCTTCCTGCATCCACAGAAAGAAGATGGTTATGGCTCTGGCTGGTGTGGCTCAGTGGGTTGGCTGTCATCCTGCAAACAAAAAGGTCACTAGTTCGATTCCCGGTCAGGGCATATACCTAGGTTGTGGGCCCGGTCCCCAGTTGGGGACATGCAAGAGGCAACCTATCAATGTTTCTCTCCGTCTCTCCCTCCCTTCCCCTCGCTCTAAAAATAAATAAATAATATCTAAAGAAAGAAAGAAAGAGAGAGATAAATGATAGAGCTTTAAGCAGGACATTGACAGACTGCATCATGGCCAGGACGGAGAAGGAGCTGTTGACAGATCGTGAGTGCTGGTCCTGGAGAAGGAAAGGTTCAAGACAAACCTCGGGGTGGTGACCAAGAGGCCAGGAGGTGGGAGGGTGGCTTAACTTCTTTGAGCCTCAGTTTCCTCCTCTGTCCTGCGTGTCCTGCCAGGTCCTCAGGGTCACTGTGAAGGTTTTATCAGATGATGAGTACAGTGCCATTGAAAACAGAAGGGGCACTCACCAATGAGGATGTTAATAGTTCAGTTGGAGGATGTTGTCATTAAAACTTTGGTAAGACACGAGAGCTGCAGCACAGGCTCAGGAGCTGCTCTGGGTGGTGAGAAGTCCTGCGCCTGAGGAAGGGCCGGTGCCGCACTGGGCTCTCTATTCCAGCCCCGCCACTGCTTTGCCCTGTGACTTATTACAGATGGAGTAAGGGTTGGGCTGGGCCTGGGGCATCTAGGGAGTCTGCAGACCTAGAAGAGGAGAAACTTACAAACAGAGGGGGGTGAGCTGCTTCCTGTGGCATCAGGGGTCCCCTGTGCTGGCAATGCTGCTTTGGGTGCGAGCCGAGCTTTTTGACATCCGGGGTTCAGTGACTCTGTGGGTCTGTGATTCTAAGAACACAATAGTATAGTGCTTGCTTACTGTGTGGCAGGTACTGTCTACATTTATTGGCTCATTTGATCTTCAAACAGCCCTGCAGTAGTGAGAGCGGATTATCCTCATTAGGAGTTGGAGAAATGAGACACAGAGAAATTATATAGCTCACAGCTAACAAGTGATGGAGCTGGGATTTGAACTCAGCCAGTCTGGCTCCTGGGCCCATATGATACTGAGCTGTCTGCCATGCATCTGACCTGTGTTGGGTTCAGAGTATAGAGCATTCTCTCTTTATCCCAAGGCCCGGCACACTGTAGGCTCAAATAAATATTCGGTGGGGGAATAAGTGAACTAACGCCTGTACTGGCGTACCTGAGACATTGCAGGTTCCGCTCCAGACGACCACAACAAAGCAAGTATCACAATAAAGCAAGCGGTAATCTTGCTAGTCAAAGATCTTGCCTTCAATTTGTTTAAAAAAAAAAAAAAAAGCAGCATTGTAGGCGCAGTAAACAAGCGTGACTTCCCGTGTGTTAGGGTGGGTCTCGAATGTGAGAGCCACTTAAACCGTTTAGATGTAAGTGTCGGAGAGCAGCACAGCCTGGGGCCGGAGCTCACCATGCACTCAGAGAAATTGTCTGAAAGCAGTTGCTGTTCCTTCTATCTCTGGTCTGAGAGTGACCCCTTGTGATTTTAAAGAGGAAGGGCAGGCGGGAGAAAATGTCCCTCCCTTTGGTTTTCTCGCCACTGCAGGTCCCTGACTCCACAGAGCAGAGTGCGCACCCTCTGGTATCAGAGGGCTCTGCACCTCGTCAAAGCCCGGGCTTGGGGTGGGGGCTGCCTCTGCATAAAATGCCTCAAGCCTCAGCATTGGAAAGCACTGCAGGTGGTCTGTGGTGTCCAGAGTTACTCTGGGGAGTTTCTGAGCCACGTGGCATCAGAGAGGGCAAGAGCCTGACCTGGTGACTGCTCGCCTCCTGCTGCCTGGAGAGCTGGGGCCTGTGGCCAGGGGGACCCGGCGAGATCTGGGTACAGGGCCCTCAAGAGGGGCCAGTGGGCAAGAGCCTTTTCCGTGGTGAGGAGAGAGGCGTGTGTCAGACAGGTGGAAACAGACCTTACGAGAACACACGGTCATGGTAGGCAGGCACTTCTGCCTCTCCTCCTCCGCTTCGTGCCTTTTCTGTGGGAAGTAAAGCTCTCTCTTCAGAAATACTGACTTGCACTTGTCAGTATTTCTGGCAGGCTTGGAAGCACAGGGATGAGTGAGGGCCATGCGGCCCTGCCCTCTTTGGTCTAAGGAGCCCAGGCCACTCCCTGAGCTGCTGTGGTGCAGCGGCACTG
>PVJI01018941.1:0-32191 GCA_004026765.1 Micronycteris hirsuta
AACTGTAAAATGTCACCCTGAACTTTCAAAGAGAGTCGTATTTTGCATTTAAACATTTATGTGGATTTTATTTAAGAGATAAGATATGTCATTAGGGCCCTAGCTGGTGTAGCTCAGTGGATTGAGCGTGGGCTGGGAACCAGACAGCCCCGGTTCGATTCCCAGTCAGGGCACATACCTGGGTTGCAGGCCAGGTCCCCAGTGGGGGCCATGTGAGAGGCAACCATACATTGCTGTTTCTACCTCTCTTTCTCCCTTCCTTCTCCTCTCTCTAAAGGTAAATAAATAAAATCTTTAAAAAAAATAATAAAATATGTCATTAGGTTTGTTTATTTTGGCATACACATTGCAATACCTATGTTAAAGGGATCAGAGGGAAATTACATTGCCCAAAGGTGAATTTTTCTATGCAAATTTTGCTGATGTCAACATGGACCTGGATAAACATGTTTTAAAATAGTCTATACTCCATGAATATATAAAAAATGAAGTACTTGGAAAATTAGATTTTTAGTATTAATGATAATGTGAAAAAAAGTTTAGTTCTCAAATGAGTTTGGAAAACATTGATTTGAATGATTTAAAACATTTGGTGGTAAACCAGAAGTGGCTTCTCAGCTCACAGTGATTGTTCTATGTTCTAATGGACCTGCGTGTCTTACCTCACTTATTTGGAAAATTGTTTTCTTCCTGATGTTTGATACATTAATAGTTAGAGCTCACATCTCACTAGCCTATGTCTCCCTGGTTATAATGATAGGTTTAAAGAAAAGCTGACAAGTTCATCAGGGTGCTTATCAGAATTTCTCATACCACACTTCTATATGGAGTAGGCCGATGAACAAAAATGAAGCCATCATTCAGAAATTAAAATGAGATATAAGAAAAGAAAGATTTTAGATAAATAACTTAGCCCTAATAAATATCCATTGCTACATTCAAGACCGTGTGTTTCCTTCTCCCTTCCTTGTCAACCTGAGTACATGGCAGACCACATACCAAAGGTTAAATAAAGTTATGCTGCTATTAACATCAAATGTATGAATAAATGTAATTAAATCTCAGGGTTTGCTGAAGATGAGCTAGCTGTGCCTTTCACCTAGTCTCTTTCTCTTTTTTCAGAGCAGAGGTACATACCCAAATCAGAAACAATCGGAAGAATAGGGAAAGCTTTTTCTAGGAAAGTTATATGTAGATCATGTATCATAGGAATGTATACTTGAAACCTATATAATCTCATTAACTAATGTCACCCCAATAAATATACTAAAAATTAAAAAACAGGCCTGGGGAGAAATCTAATTTATTATAGAGGAGAAGGTCTTATGACTGAGAGAAGAAAGGGTACAAAAGGAGGTACTGAAACTTGTTCCAGGACCTTGTTTCTCAGCTACAACTTCCCTAAATTTTCAAAATACAGGATGACCAAAAATATTTTCACTTCTTCCACATTTTCATGCTGACACAATTCAGAGAAAATCCATTGCTAATAAATGTTTAAACTTTGATCTCACATAAGTGAGAACTAAAAACATAAAGCACAAAAACCTGGTTATTGATATTTTTGGACAAAATGTTTGAATCAACACCTGTCTTCACAATAAATTTGCATCTGCTTTGGGATTCTTTCATTTATAGTCTCCAAAATTATCTTTCTCAGACACTTGGCAGCAGATCCTAATCTAAAAGTTTGAGTCCCTTTCTTGCCCTTATAATGGGCAAAGACAATGAATGTGATAACTTTCTGTTTTGGGAAGTAGCTGGGTATTCTGCCTCAAAGTCTCTCATAAAGG
Organism: Micronycteris hirsuta; assembly: GCA_004026765.1. Lineage (NCBI taxonomy): Eukaryota > Metazoa > Chordata > Mammalia > Chiroptera > Phyllostomidae > Micronycteris > Micronycteris hirsuta. The sequence continues at coordinate 1,794 of PVJI01018941.1, forward strand.
CTGTAATCAAGTTGTCACTGGGGCTTTGGTTTTACTTGAAGACTAGACCTAGGAAGGATATGCTTTTCTGATTACTTTTATGGAATGATTGTGTCTCCCCAAATTCCCAAATTTTAAAGTAGAAGCTCTAACTCTCAATGTGACCTACTTGGAGATAGAACACATAAGGAGGTTATTGAGGTTAAATGAAATTTTAAGAGTGGGGCCCAATCCAATAGAATTAGTGCCCTTATAAGGAGAGGAAGAGATACCAGCGAGCTCTCTCTCTTTCCTCATACACAGAGAAAAGGCCATGTGAGAACAGGTGGCTGTCGGTAAGTCAGGATTAAGGATTGCTACACACCAAATTTGTAATCACGTTTACCATAAACTTTAGTCTCCTGGACTGTGATAAACTAAATTTCAGTTGTTTAAGTCACCCAATCTGTGGTATTTTGCTATGGTAGCTAAAGCAGACTAATACAGTTACTCATGAAATTGTTGGTAGGAATCAGTCACTAATGGGATAATGTACTGAGGGACTCAATTTCTTGATGAGTTACACAGAGGCTGTGTTAAATTCCTTGCCATACTGACCTCTCCACAGGGCAGAGAGAATGTGAGCTTTTGCAGCAAGAGAGAAAATGCTAGATATATGAAATCATAATAATTTATAACCTAATATTGAAAGTGACATCTCAGCACTATTGCCATATTCTATTTATTAGAAGCAAGTCATTACTTCCAACCACAACAAGGGAAGGGGATTACACAAGGCATGCATACTTGTAGACATAGTACTTGAAGAAATACTTGAAGACATTGGTAATAATTTTGAGAAGAATCTAAAACAAAGGGTGAACAAAAATTGAACAGGACATCCAAAGCTATACAGTATAAAATGCAACCGTGTAACATATTTGCACTTGGAATACCAAGAGGAAGATGAGGACAGAATAGGGCAGAAAAAATATTTGAAAAGTGAAGGTCAAGAATTAATGACAGACACCAAACCACAGATTCACCATACTTAAAAAAACACGAAACAAGAAGAGAAGCACACATACATTCTCTACTTAAGTATCATTTATTCAATAGAGGAAGAGAGAGAGAGAGAATGTTGAAGTCAGCCAGATGAAACGAAAACACAGAGAGGAACAGCAATAACAATCATGGTAGACTCCTTGTCGAAATTATGCAGGCATGAAGGAAGTGAAGATGACATTTATTAAGAACTAAAAGAAAGATATAACCTGTTAGCCCAGAATACTATGCATGGTGAATATATATTTTTAAAACTTAAGGAGAAATTAAAAAATTCCTCAAACAAAATCTGATAGAAGTCATGACCTGCAGACCTCCATTAGGCTTAGTGACTTACTTCTAAAGAGTAAAGTATGGAAAGGGGAGAATAACAACCTCAGTGGAGAAACAAAATAAACACCACCTCAACCAAATAATCAAAGGTTACATCCCCAGTGATGATGTGCATATATCATTTATCCCCGTTATATGTCATGATAAGTAAGGCACTTCACTTCTGTGATATTCTTTGCAAAACCCCATGATCTATTCATGAGGAAAACATTAAACAAATCCAAAAGGAGGAAAATTCTAATAATACCTGACCAAGACTTCTCAAAACTGTTACGGCCATGAGACACAGGGAAAGACCGAGAAACTGTCACAGGCCAGAGGAGACTAAGGAAATAGGACAACCAAATGCAATGTGATATTCTGGATGGGACCCTGGAATAGAAAAGGGACATTAATGGAAAAAAAAATGGTGAGATCCAAATACTGTCTAGGATGTATTTCATAGTGATTGTATTGGTTTCTTGGGGCTGCTGTAACAAGGTACCACGAACTGGATGGTTTAAAACAGCAGAAACTAATTTCTTTTTTTTACAATTCTGGAGGCTAGGCATCCTAAATCAAGGCTTCGACAAGACTAGACTCCCTTCAAAGTCTCTAAAGTAAGATCCGTCCTTGCCTCTTCTATCTTTTGCTGGTTGCCAGAAGCTTAGGGATTTCTTGGCTTTTAGAGTCATTCCAATTTCTACCTCCAACATCACATGGCATTCTCCCGGTGTATCTCTGTGTCCAAACTTTTCTCTTCTTACAAGACTACTTACTAATTATTAGATTAGAACACACGACCTGATACAATACAACCTCATCTTACCTTGACTATGTCTTCAAAGACCTTATTTTCAAATGAGATCCCAGTCACAGGCACTAGCTATTAGGACTTGAACATATCTTTTGAGGTGGCACAATTCAACCCACAACAGTAATGTTTTGATGTTGGTTTCTTAGTTTTGACAAATGTTCCATAGTAATGTAAGGTGATAATATTGGGGGCAACTGGAAATGGATAAGGAGCAAATGGGAACGCTCTTCAGTATCTTTGCAACTTTTCTGTAAACATAAAATTATTCTAAAATAAAAAATTATTTAAAAAATGAAATGAGAAGTGTATCTTTGTGAAAGCTATGCTCATAAAGTGTTTGAGGAAATAAGCAAAAAGGCAAGCTTTCCTACACTTGTGAATGCAAACATAGTCTATTGAAAGGATTTATGATACTACTGCAAATCACAGAAATACATATACAAAATTTCCTTGTCATTATACAATCTTCTTTTTCTAGAAATCTTTATTTGAAGATTTTACAGTCTAGCGTAGTCACAAGTCAAGGTTCAGTCAGGGTGAACAAGAAGCTCTCTTTTACTTCCCCATAATTTATGTGGCATTGCTGTAGATGGTGCTGAAGAAATTTAGGGTAAGCTATATCATTGTGCAAGGAAGAAAGGAAGAGAGATAAAGAGCGGAGATATAAAACATGTTTTCAGGTTTTAGAACTTTTCCTCCTAACTGGAAGATCTTTAGGAGAAAGTAGAATAGATATACAAAAACAGTTGTGGATGATTGGGATATTTACAACCCCTTTGGGCTACCAATAGTACCACTATTGGTGTGTGTGTGGGTGTGTGTATATATATATATATATATATATATATATATATATATATATATATATATGTATTTGTATTTGTATTTGTATTTGTATTTGTATTTGTATTTATATTATCTATCTATCTGCACACATATGTATTTGGTACCTGACATGCAATTGAGTAGTAGGAAGAGCAAGACTGGAGAGTGTGATTAGGTGAGAGGATATGGCACTTGCTTCTGATCTGAGAGGCTGAGGACATATTTATGATGAGTGTATGTTCATGATATAGTCTTTCCTGTAAGTTATCTGGGCAACTGCTCAGCTAGCTGCCTGTTGATGGCACCAAGGAATAGGCAAGAGTCACACACAGTAACTATGCTGTTCACTGTTTTATTGAATGCAGGTTCACTCAAAGTAGAACATTAACATACATTTATATCCTACTCACATTCTAACAGTTGAAGAGAACTATAACACACACACTGCAATCAATGGAGGATAACGAATCCAGGTCCCAGAGTCTCAGTCTGCAGGTCCGGAAGACACCAGTGTGGGCAAGGGATTTGTCAGCATCTTGCAAGGAAGGGTCTCCAGAGCCACGTGGGCAACAAGGCAGGCGAGGTCCCCCATCCAGCTGGGCAGAACCTCTGGTGGCCATTGCCAAGGAGATCAGCGTGGCATGGAGCAGCACTCTGTTTTGTGGAGTTTGGCTGATTCAGCAGTGGTCTGGAACCTGCCTCAGTTATAACTTGAAAGTTGTGTACTTCACCCTTCTGGGTCTTTTCCATAAATGTCTTGGCACCCCTGATGCCAAATGCAGAGGTTTCCCAGGAGCCTGTGGGTGGTGCATGGCTGTTCTGCTTGACACCCCTGATGGCATGTGTGGGATTTCCCTAGGATCCTACCTGTGGGTGGTCCCACTCTTCAGACATGTTTGCTCTGACCGTATGTGCAGATATCTTAGGTGTCTCTCCTTGCCAAATGTGTATTCACTGACTTAGGTAGCTTTCCTCTTGAACCAAAGTGTCATGGCTGACTGGCAGCCATCTTGGTTGACATGAGTGACTCCATTTTGTTTTATATACTTTATACTATCTTGATCAGACAAATGCCATTTTATTGGTCCAGCTCTCCACAGATTGTGGAAGTGAAGAAGGAGCTAGAAGGATGTAGAAAACTTTACATGTCAGTCAGGAGATGTCATATTTACCGAGTTGGTAAGGTCATAGAGTCAAAAGTAGCACCAAGCAGAAGTCATAGTCCTGTTTCATCCAAGTAATGTCAACATCTTTATTTATGATTAATCCAACTTGAAATAAATGCATTTTCCCATAATGGCCAGGTAGGTAACATAAATGCTTAGAACTGGCTGAGAGACAGGTATGGTAAAATGGAAATTCCATATTCTATATTGAAAGGAAAAAGGAGCTGCTTAACTCTGGGTCACTGTTGTTGTATTAGAAGGATGTCCCCATGTTTCCAGATATCTGATTTTTCAAGAAAATCAGAAATTTGGATTATATTAGCAATAACCCAATTACAAATTTGAAGAAAAAAGATATTTATAGTGACAACAAACACAAACTACTTAGGAATAAATTAACAAGAAGTGTTAGGACTCATGTGACAGCCTATGAGAGAGAGGTAGAGAAGAAAAGTAGAAGGAGAAAGAACAAGTAAAAGAGGAGGAGTAAAAAAATGATGCTGAGAGAGAGATGAATGAATGAATGAATGAATGAATGAATGAACTGAGTTTTTATTGGTTCACAGATGGGAGAATTCCATCAAGGAGTCATTGAAAGGAAAGTAATCCAAGAATTAAGAGGAAAAAGGTAAATATTTCTGTTTCTAAAATATACCCTCTTCCAAGGAACATTATTTTTTAACTACATGATTTAAGTGGCCAAGTGATGCAGATGTGAAAGATGAGGACAGAGATAAACTTGGAGAGAGAGAAACAGGCAAAATTTGAGAGGATAATTTTGATGATACAAATTTAGTCCTTTTCTCTGTTAAGGTGACCCATAACTCCATTCATGACTTATTTTAAAGTAAACAAGTTCTCTACAAATAGTAACAGTGTCACAATTTTCACTGGGGTTAAGGCAATGAAAGTTGGAATGTCTCAGCCCCATATAAACTGTATTTCATTTTGAAAAGCAATATATATTGTATGATAGTTGAGAGCATGGCCTCCAGAGAATCGTTTCAAATTTCAGCTCTGTCACTTACTAAATGCCTGCCTTTAGGCAAGTCATTAAACTTCTTTGTCCTTTAGTCTTCCCAAATTTAGAATGGGTATAAAAATGTATGTACCCTATCAGGGTATTGAGAGGATTGTTGACTCATGAAAAACATTTAAAACAGTATCTGTGCACAGTAACAAATGTTAACTATAAAACATGGGGTAGAGTTTCACCACCTAGGAGACATATTGAGCAATGAGAAGAGGGAGGTTGTGAGAATTCCTACTAACTCTCTCAAACAGTGGTCGAAATTCTGAAAGTACCATCAATTTCATTTACTACCTACTAATGTGTTAATAAATATTTTAACAATTGATGTCTCATACACAATCTTGGTAAAATAAATATAAATACAGGTAAAGACTATATTACATATTACTTTTAAATATTTACATAAAGATTTATGTTAATTATTATATATGTGAGGTTCCTAGATGTATAAACAATAATTGGAGATTATATATATATAGGTCTGGCAGAAGTAACACCTGCTTGATTGTGGTTGGTAGAGTAATAATATGGGTGTAATAATTTACAGTTTTAATTTGAACATTTCACCTAAAATGTCATATGGTGTGCTTGAGTGTGATATTGTTATGTTAGAGAATTACATGTTTATGATATTGCAATAAAAGATTTTTTAGTAAAGAGGGGGCATTACTGTGCCAGACAATGTATTTTGCTACATATATTGTGCAAATTTTTGCCCAAATTTTTGAGGGAAAAATAAGGATATGCATTATCCATGGGTAGTGCTAGTTCCATATCTACATAAATGTTTTTAATTATTTTATTTATGCTTATATGTTCAAAGTGTAACTCTAGAAAGCAATAATGATATCTGTATGAAAAATCATACCTTTTATAATATAAAAACAAATATCTAAATATGAATAAATAAATAATTGATTGTAAAAATTAAAACAAAAGATCTTTTCCCCGAAAATTTGAGCCAAAAACAATGGGTGCACATCATAAACGGAAAAATACTGGGCAGGTGTGTGCGTCTAGACCCTGACATTGAGTGCACAGCACAAGCCATGTAACGGGTATTTAATGTGCAACGCCTGACAAGCAGTAGGTTGCCAATAAATTTTGTTGAATGGACAAGGAGTCTGAAAGAAATGTAAAGTGAGACAAATCTGTTTCAACAAGATAGTTGCTCTGAAGCCCTAAATGCCAGAAAAGGGGACATGCAATCCCTGAATTTTGAGAAAGGGTTAAAAATCAATATGCATCTAACACTGATACAAACTGAACAAGTTAATAGACTCTAAGCTTAGTGTTGGATTACTAGAATTCATTTTAAATGTTGTTTTCTCTTTATATGAAACACTGATAAGTGGTTTTTAGTAAAATATGAATTTTCGTTACATAAAAAAACAATTTATGCATTTATTTCGGCCTCAGTTTTACTGTCCTAACGAATGAGGAAGTGAGCTGTTGAGCGTTTGTTCTCTTACTAGCTGGTGTACATTTTTGTCAGTGACCAGAATTACAGACAGAAAGCAATTAAAGAATGAATGAAAGTCATACCTTGCATAGGTAACCATATATTATTAATAAATACTTCAATAATCACTAACTTTCCCTTTCTAAAAAAAACTAAAGGAAAAATAAAGCTGCTTTGATTTGATAATAAGAAAATTATTATTTAAACCAAACTATAAAACATGCATTATATGCAAATGAAAACATTGTCAAATGAAAAGACATCATATTATATTTATGAAACTCTTAAAAAAGTCAGAAAGCTCACTCAGAAATTCATAGTCAAGAACAAGAAGTTAAGACAAGTTTAAATCAGCAATACTCATTTTTATTTAACCCCCCTGAAAGTCTTATATACAATTTTAGCAGTCACATTTATCAATTTAATTTTTATAAATTCAGCAGCAGTCTTTGGAATACCAGGAGGAAGAGGACTGTATTGTGACCTTCAGTGAACCAGGTGAATTCCTGCTCCGTTCAATAGTCCAGGTCTTCATCAGGTAGCTTAACGGCTGAATGAAAGTCATAAGTAGAAAAACTGTTATTTTCCTCTTCACATGCACATGCTTAGAAGAATTGCATTATAATACAATGTAATATTACATTACCCCCCCCACACACTCACTTACGTACATAAAAAGCACATTGTTTTCCTGAACAGAAAATTTAAATGCAACAATTTTCACACTTTCAGTGTACATAAAGATTATTTCTATTACCTAGAACTGCAGTAGTGCCCAGAAATGCTATTTTTAAAATAACCCCACATGATTCTGGAACGGTTATCCATAAGTGTTTACTCTTTAAGGAAAAAGTAGTTTGAGCATTATTTATTATACCAGAATAATAGTCATTTGTTTGAGATTATAAATCAAAAGTCATTCATTGTTCTCAGTTTATAATAGTGTTAGAATTTATAAATATTTCTTTATACATATACATGTATAATATTATGGATGCCAACATTATTCTTTTTTTTAAATTACTTTATTGTTGTTCAATTACAGTTATTTGCATTATTCTTAAATATATATTCAATAACATGAGCACATAGATGTAATATTATTGCATTCTATGGGTGATTTTTTTCCTTTTTTAGCTGTGTGCACCATAATTTTTCAGACACTACCTAATTGATTGCCATTCACTTTGTTTCCAAGTTTTGCCACTACTAAGAACACTGCAGAAAAGAATCCATTATGTATGTTCTTACATACTAGTATATTTATCTGACTGGAAAAAATTCTCAGGGGTAGAGTCATTGGATCAAAAGATCTGTGAAGTATTTTTTAAAATTTTAGATAGAAGTTTCCAAGTTGCTTTCCCCAAAGGCAACACACTTCTTATTTCCAATAGCAGTCTTTGAAATTGCATTTTTTTCTATATTCCCACTAGCAATAAATACTGGTGCTTTTAAATTTTTGTTGCTCTGATTGATATAAAGTGACATATCATCATTAGTCATAATTTGAATTGCCCAGACATACTGGTGAATTTCAGGATTTTATTTTTTCTTTGTATTTTATTTTTTATATTGACTTTAAATTTAAATTTATTGTGGTGACACTGGTTAATAAGATTATGTAGATTCAAGTGTAGGTCTCTATGATACATTTTGTGTATATTGCATTGTGTGCCCACCACCCAAAGTCAAATCATCTTCCATCATCTCCCTTCACCCTTTACTACTGGCCCACCCCACTTCCCTTTGGTAACCACCATACTGTCTTCCCTGTCTATGAGTTTCAGTTTTATATCCCATATATGAGTGAAGTCATATGGTTCTTAGCTTTTTCTGCCTGACTCCTTTCGCTTAGCATAATAATCTCAAGGTCCGTCCATGTAGTTGCAAATGCCAGGCTTTCATCTTTTCTTATGACTGCATAGTGTTCTATTGTACATATGTACCACATCTTCTTTTTCCAATTATCAGAGGACACTTTGGTTGTTTCCATGTCTTGGCCACTGTGAATAATGCTGTAATGAACATAGGAGTGCATATCTCTTTGCAAATAAATGTTTTCAAAATGTTCAGGTAGATACCCAGAAGATGGGTTGCTGTGTCAATGGTAACTCTATTCTTAATTTTTTGAGGAAACTCCATATTGTTTTCCACAGTGGCTGTACCAGTTTACATTCTCACCAGCAGTGAATGAGGATTCCTTTTTCTCTACAACTTCCCCAACAATTGTTGTTACTTGTCTTGTTGATAATAGCCATTCTAACATGTGGGAGGTGGTAACTCATTGTAGTTTTGATTTGCATTTTCCCAATAGCTAGTGAAGTTGCGCATCTTTCCATGTACCTGTTGGCCACTTGTATGTCTTCTTGGGAGAAGTGACTGTTCATGTCCTTTGCCCATTGTTTGGTGTTGAGTTTGAGTTCTTTATATATTTTGGATATTAACTCCACGTTGGAGCTATTGTTAGCAAATATCATCTTCCATTGGGTTGGCTGCCTTTTTTATTTTGTTGGTTTCTTTTGCTGTGCAGAAGATTTTTAGCTTGATATAATTCCATTCATTAATTTTTGCCTTTACTTCCTTTGCTTTTGGGGTCAAATTCATAAAAATCTACTTATATAAAGTAACATACAATCATCAGTCATAAATTTTAATTGCTCATGCATACTGGTGAATTTGAGCGTTTTAAAATGTCTATTTTATATTTGAAATTCATTTTTTCATGGGATTGAATTTTCTCAGTTTCTCTATCTTTTATTTTATTTTTCACATTTTTTATTGTCATTCAAGGGCAATTGTCTCCATTCCCCCCCCCCACCGAACCCCTCACCCCAACAATCCCCGCTTCCCACCCTTGATCCTACCTACCCCCCTTTGGTTTTGTCCATGTGTCCTTTTAAAAATTGTATTTATTTATTTTTACAGAAAGGGGAAGGGAGAGATAAAAAGAGGGTGACGAACATGGATGGGAGAAACATCAAGTGGTTGCTTCCCACACACGCCCCACACTGGGCTGAATCCACAACCCAAATAAGTATGTGTGTACCCTGATTGGAATAGAACTAGAAACCTTTTGCCTTGCAGGATGACACCCAACCAACTGAGGCACATCTGTCAGGGCTGAAATTCACTTTTTTATGAGTTGTCTTTTCATAGTTTTCCCAATTATCCATTAGATATTGTCTTTGTCTTAACAAGTGCTAAAATATATATGTATGTGTAAAATTTACATACAAATATTTACTCTTTTCATGAAATATACTAGTTGCAAGTGTTCTCTGTGTCTATATATGATATTAACACTTTACATTTATATATTTTTAAGGTTCCAATTTTTATTGTTTGGCTCAATCTGTATTTCTTATATGTCATATATACTATTTCTATAAAAACCCTTCCTTTGTTATGTATCATTTCTAAATGTATAGCCTTTTCGATAATGTTTTTGAAAAGAATAGAAAATGTACCCACTAACTCATTTCATCATCTTTTCTTTCTGAAGTATAACTTAGCAAGTTTCTTTCCTTGTTTATTTTATTTGCTGTTATACTTTCCTCATGAAAGCAAATTATAAAATTATAAAACGTAAAAGCCCCTAAAATACAATATAAACATAAAATGTAGCAGATAAGACTATTCGTTATATGGCTTTGTACAGCCTTTTCATCTTAGGTTCTCATCACTTCCCCTCTCTTCACATAAGCTCTCCGCATTCCTCCTTGTTTCATTAAACAATCTTGTCTGTGTTAATAGCATCTTTAATTTTTGTACCTTCAATGCACTGGATTCCACTTGTCTCCATAAACGTGTTCAATATATATTTTTGAATGAAAAACGTATGTTTCCCAAAGGTGTGCTTCTCTTTTATACCTTCATATTGTGTATGTGTTTTGTCCTTGCCCTAAAACTGTCTTTCAGTCATCTCATGTTTAACTCGAACATTACATCTTCTTCACAATCTCTCCAAACTTTCTTAAGCAAACTTTCTACATTCCTATAGCATCTTATACTTACCATAGCATTACACAACCATAAATATGTATTATTTCTTTCCTGAGATGACCCCCATAATATCTGTACAAGATTTACTCATATTTATTTACCCAGTGTCTCCTTCGCTCCATGATACACCATTGGCATGGCTTAGAATATATATGCAACTGAAAGGTGAGCAAGTCATAGTAATAGAATCTGTTATATATTCTATATATGTGTGTATATACATAAACATATAAGCATCTGTATGGAAATATATATGTATATACATTCTTTCTAATACCAGAAGAATTATCAATTTTCCAAAAGAATGTACTTATTTAAAATGATGATGAATAAATCTTCCTCACTCACCTCACTGGGTTATAATTCTTGTTTTCCTTTTCAGTGTACTTCAGAATGGACCCCTAAATCTTTGGATGTGGAAATTAGTCCAGCCACATTAACACCATCTGACTCATTAAAATTTTCTAAAAGAAAGGAAACAATTACTGGGAGATGAGTCAGACCTCCCCTCAAGTGCCTTAGAAGCTCTTTGGACATTTAAAAACACTATCTACAATTAGGAAGGCAAACAAGTGTGATTTAGAGGCACATAAAGTCTTTCCTGTGCCTCGAATATGTTCCGGACATAGTTGCAGCAAATACAAATCCCTTGGACTGAAGAAGTAAGGCAGGCCCTGTCAGAGGGTAAGGACTATTCAGAAGGCATTGAGTCTTCTTGGAGTAAGAAGGTATTGGGATATTTTTTCCAAATCAGCAAAGCTATGCTTCCCAGAAGCGGAATCAGTGCGCTGGTGCTAAATAGAAGCTGGAGGACAAAGAAAGAAGCATCACGTAATGGGAAATAAGGCCAGTCCTGTCAATAGTGATAGCTTCTGATGGGATAAAGATATAGAAAGTTCAAGCTTTTAGAATTTTAGGGAAAATATGATAAACATCAAGTTAGAGAAAGGAAAGTAACAGGAGTGGGAATGGAAGAAACCATTAAAGAGATATATGAAATATTAAACTACATTTTAGAAGATTAATTTATGCTTTAATAAAATGAGGCCCAAGTCACAATATTCTACTATATGGCTCTTTGTACCTCTATGAGAAATATAGACCTCTTAGCCAGAGAGCGCCCCATGATTACAAGTTTTATGTTCTCTAAGAATTATTTTCAGTTCATGCCCGCCTTCTTCCTTACATGCATCATAAGCTTCCTATTACTACATGTTTGAGATTTCTTCCCACTGCTATGCCAAGCAGAATGCTTCAGCCTCAACTGCGGATACCACCCTGAACCCCAAGGCTATATAGCCCTTTAAAGAACCCACAGACCTGAGAAGTTCAGCGGGTCCCGATCATCTGCTTTCAGGCTGGAATTCATCTCCCGGTATTGAACTTGGTGAATAAAATTCTGCCCTCTCAAAGAAACTGACATGAGATATCCTAAGTTAGAAATCAGCAAAATAATAACAAAACTTTCTCTCCCTCTCTGTGCTTTTTCCTAACAGTGCAAACATACCCAGTCTTCATTCATACCCCTGTCTTGTTTCCATCCCATTCCGCTCCCAAGCTAAACCTACTGCCTTCGCAGAACAACCCAGTTTCTTCCCTCAAGGCAGTCAGCTTTTTTCAAATTCATTGGAACTTTTTCTAAAATCTATCTCCCCTTCATTCTCATTACAGAGTCTTTTTCATCTTTCAGTCCAACTATTTCAAAATGCTATCCTCATCAATAATGTGGTCCTCCTTCAATCCCTCACACATCCTGTTGTCAAACAGAACTTTCCAGAAGGCTGCCTGACTATTGCATTTCCCTACAGAATAGTCTTTAGTGACTATTCATCTTCTTATCATGGAATACAGAACTTCATAATCTCTTCTGTCTTCTCTAGCTTTATCACTAGCTTCTTTCCTTGAGCTCAACTTTTACTTCCCCCTGAAACAGCAAATGTGGCATCCTTTAAGTTTCTCTTCACTTGTATGTACATAGCTTTCTCTTTCCCTGTAATGCACTTCATCCAGTTCTTTGAACTGTTATCTTCAAAATCTGTCTCAAATGCCTCCTAGAAGCCTCTGATACTCCCCTTTGCCTTTCAGTTAGTCATTCTCTGTGTTATTTTTTCCTCATTTATAATACTACATATGAATGTATGATATTACATTGCAATGTATTTGTGTACATATATATCTCTTCCACTAGATTTGCAATTCTATTAAGACAACAACAACAACATTTGATCATCCATGACTGTATCATCAGACCCTTGGCACACCGCTTGACAGAACAGTAAAATCAGTAATAAGTATATAGTAAGCGCAAATTAATGGGCAGTAAAAGATTCACCTTAAGCCATATAAGCATGCTTATCTAAATGATCAATTCTATAATGTCACAATTAAATATAGGGATGGAGTGCAAGAATCATTAATATAACCAAAGCCCTTTTTCTTTTCTGAAATCTCATTCCCTCCTTTTAAGAAACTGTGTAAGCCTCTTATAGGCTCTAGCTTTCTGGCTATTTGATACTTGAATCTAATAATTTTTTTTTTATCCCAAGAACATTCTTATCTCATAAAACATTACAGAGATCATCATTTGCCTCAGACCTGTAAGTTGCTGTAGCTGTCTTCGCTTCTTAGTCCACAAAAGGAGCATGATGAGACTGGCCAACACAATGACCCCAAGGACTCCAAATACAACAAGGAGTGTGTGATGACCTAAGCACAAGTAAATATCACAAGAAATGATGTCATAGCTAAAAGGACTGGGTCTCTAAGTACTATCCCTTTCTTAGGTCAGATTCAGAATTGTTGAAGTAAATTTCATATCTTCAGAACTTTTTCTGACCTAAAGTCTGTTAACAAGAAGGATTCTAAATAATGCAGACAATTGGTCCCATGCTCATAAACCCCATGATATACCTGAAGATTTTGGTGGTTCTTCACCTATAGAAGAAAAAGAGAAGAAGGAGACTTAATTAATTCTAAGAGTAATATATAGAACAAATATTTCTATTTTTGTATACTTAAAACTTATATAGTATTATTAACCAATAAATTTAAATTGAATTTAATGTTACCCCAACAAATTTAATTTAAAAAGAAGAGTTTACAAGACTTGGAGACTGACTGGGGGAGGGGATAGATGAGAAGTAAAGGAAAAAATTCAAACTGGAGATGTGGATGGGTGGGGGTACCACTTCCTGAATTAAGAAATATAGATTTTGCCCTGGCTGGTGTAGCTCAGTGGATTGAGCGCGGGCTGGGAACCAGAGGGTCCCGGTTTGATTCCCAGTCAGGGCACATGCCTGGGTTGCAGGCCAGGTCCCCAGTGAGGGCCATGTGAGAGGCAACCATACATTGCTGTTTCTCTCCCTCTCTGTCTCCCTCCCTTCCCCTCTCTCTAAAAATAAGAAAAAAAAAAGAAATATAGATTTTATTTATTTTTTAATTTTTAATTTTCTATGTGTATCTTTAGTGCCTCTCAACCAAGGACACTACTCGTTCTCATCTAAACTTACGGTCTCTTTCTCTTTTTTCCCTCTGCACAGGGACACAGATAAGTAATATGCTTTTCCTTGGTGAAGGGCAATGTAGAACAACAAATATTTTCACCATTTCTTCAAACTGAAACATCACGATTCTCTCCCCACTAGATCCCTGTGTCGACATATCCAACCTTTACACAATGCACTTGACTTCCCACCCCTTCTTTGCTGCCTGAGATTCCAAGCTTAATCCAATATACTGCCACTTACCTGAGCATATCACAGCAGCATCTTCCTTGTGCCCACAGTCACTGCGTCCCCAGGATTTGGCAGGGCAATCCCACAAGGAAGATTCATTTCCTTTGCACTTCACTTCATTGAGCCATATGGGCCCAGTCCCTTGACCAAACACCGCCTCTTTTAGTGCCTTCAGAGCTGAGCCGCAGCCCAGCTGTCGACACACCACCTGAGCATTGTTAAGGTCCCAGGAGTCATCACACACTGTCCCCCAGGAACCTCCATGCCAGATCTCCACACGTCCAGAACAAGTAGTGTTTCCTTCTTGAAGTCTTATCTTGTCTGAAAAATCAGAGATCCCCTAGGTCATTTCTGAGAAGACAAAAACTCCTGAGAGGTCACAGGGGAAAAGAGATATTTGAAACTCTTTTTAAAACTCTATTTTACAACTTTGCTATTTAATGTGCATTTTAAAATATTTCAACAAAATTTATTTTTTCATGAAAGTACATGTCCTTTCAGCAAAATATTTCATACCGGAGAAAAGAACATTGATATGACTCAGGAAATGTCAAAAGAATAATGTTAACATTGCATAATGTTAATTTTTCTCAAATAGAAAAGAGCTTGGGAGATTGTCAAGTACCTAAAAGTCTTCTTCCAGTTTAAGAAGATGGAGAATGGGGAAATACTTTAGATTTGATCTTTATGACTGCTTCTCTCTTTACATTAGTGTAGCAAGATAATAGTTGAAAGAAAAATTGGAAAGGTGAGGTAGACCATTCAATAGTCAAACACTGAACCACATATATTCCACTCCTCATTTGTTTACATTTATACCATGGGGAATATAAATAATCTTTGGAAAAATGATATCTGATCTTGGAAATGTATAGGTCAAATTAAATAAAACCTATGATCCCATCCAAGTAGAATAGGTTTGAACTAGAGTTTACTCATTCCTATTTAAGGAGATCAAAAGATGGTAATGGAGTCACAGAATGGAATTTTCATAGAGGCCAACACATACTCACTGGCACATGTGATCCAGGTCTCCTCTGAGGGGCTGGGCAGTCTCCACTTCCATGGAGATGATGGGCACTTCCATAATGTGTCAGGTCCTTTTGGACACTGAACATTGTCCACCCACATGTGCCTGGATGTTTTGGTTGAGGATGCAGGGATGATGTCCCCTTTGTCTGCGCAGCCCAGCTGTCTGCACACCACCTCCACAGTGGTCGGGGACATGTTACTCTTGCCAATGCTGCCCCAGGTTCCATTGTAAAAGAGTTCCAGACGTCCTGTGCAGTTCTCTTTGCTGGTTTCATTGCTCAGCCTCAGAGACATGAACTCTGATAAGAAATACAGAGTTAGTGGTTTCACATATTCTCTGACAATTCATGTCTGCCTCCCTTTGCTGTGATGTGAAAATGACTTCAAAAAAAGATATGCTATGTCAATTAGTAATCATCCTTTAGTAACTTCTGAGTGATTTAGTAGATTTTAGTAAAATATAGTATTTGTTCTATACCTTCTGCTTTTGTAGTCTTGGGTTTTGTACTCAGGTACTTCTTTAGAATGCCACCAATGATTTTAAGTTGATTCTCAAAGCCCTTTACTAATTATATACTTTGGATTTTCTTTCTAAGTTACTATAGTTTATCCTCAATAATGTTATTCCATTTATTTTTTACAACTGTCCTTGACAGTTAAAATTTAGTGAGATATTCAGACACTAAAATCAAGATTTTATGTACATTACTTTAAAATGAAATATTTTCCTTTCTGACATGTCACAGTTTTGCTGCATATGTTCTCTCCCAAATTTGTGTCATTAAATGTAAATGATATCCAAAACACTCTTGACATATAGAATATTTTATTTCCCTAAGTTATCAAATCATAATACTGTTTTTCCCAACATATAACAGCTGAGCACATTTTTCTACTTCACAAGAGTTTCTAAAGCTTGCCATGTATATAAAACAAGATCAGTGGCCTCTTATGGCAAGTTTTGTTCCCATGACAAAAAATTTCTCATTATCTGTTATAACAAAATTACTTGGGAATGGTAATTTTCTTTTGCCCTGTAGAATGTAGTGCTGATGCATTTCTTCTTGTTCCTTTAAATCTACTTCTTTATTAATACAGTGATTGTCAAGTGGCACACTGAATTCTTACCCAATATCCAGCTCCGGATATATTTATAAAAGAACTTCTCATTATTAGTTTTGTTGTCATTTTTGTGGTAACCAAGATCATTTCTGAATTTTTCTCTTTCTGATTTTATACCACATTAGTTGATAGCATTAATTAATAAAATCTGTACTTCTGGGACCCTGACTCTCACAATAGTTTCCTTTGTACCTACTTTTCAGGGAATTCTCCCAGATTAATATCCTCCACTACCCTTTGTCTCACCTCAGTCTTTTCATTCATAATTGCGACCAGAGGTTATGTGCAGACTTACCTGAGCAGATAACTCCTGCATCTTCTTTATGCCTGCAGTTGTGCCGTCCCCAGCCATGTGAAGGGCATTGCCAAATACGAGCTTCTTTTCCATCACAGTTTAACTCATCCAGCAAGATAGGCCCTGTTCCTTCCCCAAAATAAGCAGAACCAGTGGCATTAATGGCCACTCCACAGCCCAGCTGTTTGCACACCACATGGGCATCCCTCAGGTCCCAGCTGTCATCACAGATGGTGCCCCAGGAGCCCTCATGATAGACCTCTATTCTTCCAGCACAGCGACCACCACCATTTACTAGTCGAAGTTGACCACTTGCTGGAAAGAAAAAGTAAAATATTAATAAAATGCATTCCTACGGATTGAGACAATTTTCATAGATTGATCACTGACTCTCACCTATGCAGGGAACAGCACTTTCTTCTGAAGTGGGAGAGCTTGTTGGATTCAAAGATGATGAATTGCATGGAGATAGTGTCTGATTCTGGTTTCCTGCAAACATCAAAGGGCTCAGTAATACAAGGTAAGGTGAGGAAGGGAGGCCAGATGATGTGTTAGATAAAGGAGCTGAGGAAAAACCCAGCTTTACAGAAAAAGGAAGAGGGGGTGAGTCAACCAGACAGGGAATTCATCAGGTGTTTGAGAAAGGCTGGCACATGGTAAGCACTAGATAACTATGAGGTCCATGGAAATTAAGTTTATACTTTCTCTGAAAAGACAAATGAGGTTAATACTCTGGTATATTTCTCATGATCCCTCACAAAGGATCTTTCCCTTTTACTTTTGTTCCTCATACCTATATGTACACCAGCTCTTAAGGCACATGGGAGAGGGTCATCACTGGCTGCCCTTGATCCTCTTACCTGAACAGATTACAGAGGCCACTTGCTCTGGTGAACATAGCGGTGCACCCAGGGCAGTTACAGGGCAATCTCCCACATGTCGCTCAGTTCCACTGCAGTGAAACATGTGCCTCCAGACCTGACCATTTCCTTTCCCAAAATGTGCTCCTTCTGGGGTTGAAAGAGCAACTCCACATTTAAGCTGCTGGCACAGAACGTGGGCATCTTCCATGTCCCAGTGAGAGTTGCAGAGGGATTTCCAGGTCCCTAGAACCTTGAGTTCCACTCTTCCTTCACATTGGGACTTGCCATTCACCAAGCGGATTTCTGCGTATCCTGGAAGGAAACAAGCCCTTAAAAAGATGTCTGTGATTACCTAACCCTACTCTCTTCAAGATAAGGGAACAAATTGAACATGTCCTCTAGGTCTTACTTGAGCAGACGACTCCAACATCTCTGCTGTGGCTACAAGTCCCATCTGGGCGGGGTGCTACTGGGCACAGTGAAAGATGGGACTCATGTCCCTCACACAGGAATTCTTCAGTCCAGATCTGCCCATTTCCTTGTCCAAAGTAAGCTCCTCCCAGAATAGAGATGACTGAGCCACATTGTAACTCTCTGCACAGCACACCAGCAGCTTCCAGAGAGAAGTCGGAGTCACACACAGAGCCCCACGTGTCACCGTGTTTCACTTCCACACGACCGGAGCAGGGAATGTCCCCTCCAACCAGTCTGGGTTCCCTGTGGGCTGGAAAATAATATTTCAGTGAGAACTAACACAATTCAAAGATTTTCCTTCATGATGGAAGTGAGGAAGGAAGTGAAGAGTGAGAAAGGGGGACACAGTGTTGAGTGATTTTCCACACTCATTCTTTTTGGCTTTTCTGTCTAGAATTGGGCATAGCAAATTCTAGACCTCCCCATTCCTCATTAGATCAATTTACTGAGAGAATTCTGGAAGTCTGCCTCAAGAAGCCAACCACTCATGGAGGCCTGATAACTTTTTCCTTTCTGCATTTCCCCCAATGTTGTTCACAGCATTGGAAACCAGAGATAATGTGTAGACACTATCTTTCAGCCTGGTACTCAATCCTCCACCTACTGTAATCTGGGGTTGGCCCTAACCTTTTTGAATGGTTTTATGGAAAGACTTTGATATAGTTCCTGTTTTCAAAATGAACTCAGACCTCTTTTTTCCCTTTGTTATCTGTTGCATTTGATACATGAGATACTTATTTCTCCTCCTTTCTGCCTGACAGAACCTTTCATGAATTCCTAGATCAAAGGTTCTACCCTCAACTATCATCTTATCAATGGGCATCTCTTAACTGACAATAAATGTTTTCATCTATACTTTTCTCTTTAAATTTATATTCATAAACATATCTACTTAGACATCTGGACCTCAGGGTATTCAAAATTGAATAAATTATGCATTGACATGCCCACTGCATTCTTTATTCAATTAATGATATCTAGACCAAATTAGAATGACCTGAAATTAAACCACTTCTTTATCTACCTTAAATGTAATAGTGATAGTAGTGAACATTGAGTACCTATTAATATGGCATTTTATTAAGTATTTAACAAACATTATTTTATTCTTACAGTTGCCTTAGGGGATAATTATTAATATCATTCCAATTTTGAAAATAAGAAAATAAACAGAGATGTAGCTAAATTCATACAGCTGTATGAATTTAACAGTTGCTTAAGTACTCAAGTATGAATACTTAAATTCATACTTGCTGTATGAATTTATACAGCTAAATTCATACAGCAAGTTAGAGAAAGGCTGGGATTTGAAGGTAGGCAGAATATTTCAGAGTCTAGAATCGCAACTCTTAACAATAACCCTGCACATGTAGAAAGTCACCAATCTCTATCGGTCCTCCAGCATATTTCTTCTGCGTAGTGTTGCTATTGCTTTAATGTAATTTATCATTATATGTCACACAGTCCCTGCAATAGCTTCCTGAGTGGTCTCTTTGCTTCTAAATTCTCTTTCTAATAAATCTATGACATGATCACAACTATATTAATTGCATTTTAAAAATTTTCACATGATTTCTTTGTCTTCAAGATAATTCAGTATTTCTTTACTATTTATACAATAATTTATCTTACCAACAAATAGTACTAAGCACCTGTAATATTTTAGTCATTTAGGTGGGTTTAAAATTCTATTACAGAGTTCAGACTATCAGTGAAGATAGATAATACTAATGCTACTAATAGTAATAATAACCATTTATTGATAACTTGATGTGTAATTCCTCTGAGGTAAGTGTTTTTGTTACCACCATTTTTCTTTTGAGGAAATTGCAGCACACAGAGCTTTGGTAGATTCCCCAACATCTCCCATCTATTAAAATTAAGGAGTGAGGATAAATACTAATAAGTTAGCATACTTTAAAATATTCTATGATATTACCTTAAAGGCCTTAATATCTATTACTCTATCAATCATACCCAATACCCTAGCCTAAAGATGCCTAGGCATACCATGCTTTTTCATGATGCTGTTCATATGCAGAAACTTTTCTATCTACTTATGATGCACTTCTCAACCTGAAGTCAAACTTCTTAAAACATTTAAAAGTCTTACCTGAGCAGGTAATTTTGGCTTCTTCATAATGATCACAGCTAAGTCCACCCCACTGCCAATTCTTGCAGTTCCAAAGAGAAGTTTCATTTCCATGACAGCTGCTTACAAAGAGCCACATGTTTGATGGCTTAATTTTGGAGTAACTTTGATAGGATGTTTTGAGTGCAGATCCACATCCCAGCTGCCTGCAAATCACATCAGCTTCTCTCATTCCCCAGAATCTGTCACACACTTTCCCTAGTAGTTTCTGAATTTCCACCTCCACTGTCCCAGCACAGCGGCTGCCTCCTCCTGTAAGTCTCAGATCCAGATCTGATCCATCTGCATAAGAAACAAAAACTTAGGCTATAGATATATGTAGAGATTAACTGCCAAAGGACTTTTTAAAATCTTGCTCCTTCCTAGATACTGAGACACTGGAAATTATGGCTTTTCTCACAGCCAGTATAGATCATAAATTTGGTTAGAAATGTGATTATAGTTTCAAGTTTTAACACAAATTGTCAATGGTAGAAAAATAAGGACAAGACAGACATGTTTTAAAGAGAGCTTTATTATTTTGTGTCTCAGAACTCTGGGTAGATTTAGAACTTAATAGCAGTTAGAATAATTATTACACAAAATTGAGTCAGACAACCCCCTAAACTAGTCAAATAAAGAAATGTATATACATAGATTCAGATATGACTGAAATCATTGTAATGTCTGAGCAGTTTTGTGCTCGAAGATTATTGTTTAAAATAAACTACTATTTTAATGAAGAAATGTGTTACAGATTCATCAAAACTGTAAAAGAATTCCTAACAAAGAAGTTATTAGTATGTCTGTCTCTCACATCTCATACCTATTCTTACTCCTAAAAAATATAGGTCCTTCCTTCTCTATTTTCGTTTTATTTTAACTTACCAGAACATGTGACACCAGCATCTTCATTATGATGGCAATAATGCCTTCCCCATTCATGATGTCTACATTGCCAAATAGCAGATTCATGTCCAAGGCAGGCAACACTGTCAAGCCAAATGTGTCCAGTTCCCTCACTGGCATTAACTCGACCAATGCCGGTGATGGCAGTTGGGCATCCAAGTTGCCCACATGCCACAGCAGCATCATTGCTATCCCAGCCGTCATCACACACTGTCCCCCATTCTCCTTGGAATTTCACTTCTAATCTTCCTGAACATTTATTGACTCCTTCTACCACTCGCAGGCTCAGATCTGCTCCATCTGTAAAAGGGACACAAAACAAGTCAATGACAAAGAAACAATAAGAGCCCTCTGGGCAAGATGGCAAAATAGGCAAAGTCTGTGCTCACCTCCTCCTATGACTACATCAAAATTACAACTAAATTAGAGGACAGCTATTATCGAGAAACACCTCAAGACTAATTGAATAAAAATCCTATAACCAAGGATGTAAAGAAGCCATGTGAAGATTGGTAGGCGGGATGGAGATGCGAAATGGGTGTGTCCCACACTCATAGTGTGGCAATTAAGAATTAGAGGAACATAAAAAAAAAAGAATCAGAGAGATATTTTGGCTGCAGAGGTCCCCTTGAGGAGCAAAGTGTCCCAAACCCATTTTGTGCTCCCCAACCCAGGCCATCAGTGTTGAGAAGAGGAGCCCCCACAACATCTGACTGTGAAAACTAGAGAAAATTGTGTCCACGAAAGACAATGAGCTGCCAGAGGCTGAAGCACTGCAGGTCAAAAAGGTCTATGTACAGATTCACTCACTCACTGTCTCAATAACTCTAAGCTCCAGTGCAAGGGAAGCATCTTGAAAAGCTCCAGGGATATATGGGGAGAGCTAAATTGAATTTCACATAAGAGCTAGAGCATTCCCCCAGCTCCCTCTGGGAATGGATGTTCCTTTGTTGCACTCTCTATCCACCCTGCCAGCCAGATGCAGGTGGGCAGGAAATCTGTGTTCTCCAATAGTCTGGCTAACACTATTCTATGCCCTGGTGATTCCCTGAGATGTCCCTCCCAACTCACTCTTCTTGCCTGAGCCTTTTCCAATGACTCCTCCACACTGGTGGACTGCCTTGACTCTCACTGCAGACTTTCCCCAAATCTCTTAAAGGTCCACAAACCACAAACAAGGAACAGTTGCAGTCAACCTCAGCTTGCTAAGTGGTCACAAACCTAGCACAAGTGGCAAATGGTCTCAGTCTGCCTTGTAACTCCTGTCAGGTGGCCCCAAGCCTTGCATAAGTGGCGGCCACTCTTGGACTATATTGTAACTTCAACTAAGGGGCCCAAGTCTGACCCAAGAGGCAGCTGGCCCAGTTTGCACCCCTCCCAAGCACCTCCATGCTCAGTATAAGTGGCAACCAAAGAACAGATCACTTTGTAGGTTCTACCAAGAGGTTCCAAGAAAGCCACAAGTGGCACATGACCTTGGCCACCATAGGAGCCCCAACCAAAAAGCTCTAGAAGTAACACACCCATTGTAATTACAATAATAAAAAACAAAAATAGTGACACACATAAAAGGAGTAAAAGATAATGACAAAAACAAAAACAGAGGGGTAAGTAAAAATGGTAGTGATTTTAGAATGCATCTGAATTTAAGCAAGCATTAATTTAAAATAGACTTTTAATATAAACATTGTTTGGTATATATGAAGCAAATGGCAACCAAAACCCAAAAATCTATTATAAATATATAAAATATAAGGAGAAAGAAATCCAAACATAACACTATAACAAGTCATCAACATACAAGTGAGCAAGATAATATGAAAGGAACTGAGAACTACTAAAACAATCAGAAAATCATTAATAAAACATCAATAACTACATACTTATCGTAATTACTTTAAATGTAAATGGACTTAAAGCCATAGGGTGGGTAAATGAGTAAGAAAACACTACTCACAAATATGCTGTCTACAAGAGACCCACTTCAGATTGAAAGACACACAAAGACTTAAAATAAAGGAATGGAAAAAGATATTTCATGCAAATTGAAATAAAAAAAAATCTGGGGTAGCAATATTTATATCAGACCAAATAGACTTTAAAACAAGAGCTATAAAAATAGACAAAAAAGGTCACTTCATGATGCTAAAAGAATCAATCCAACAAGGGGATCATATCACTTGTAAACATCTATGCATCCAATATAACAGTACCTGCACATGTAAACCAAATAATGATGGACATAAAGGGAGGAATGGACAGTAATACAATAATAGTAAGGGATTTACCACTTCATCAACATCAATGGATAGATCTTCCAGACTTACAATCAACAAGGAAACAATGGCCTTAAATAACACATTATACCAGATAAACTTAATTGCTAGTTTTAGGACATTTCAAACAAAAGCAGCCCAATATACATTCTTTTCAAGTGCACATGGAACATTTTTTAAGATAGACCACATATTAGGTTACAAAACAAATCTCAATAAGAAAGGAGATTGAAATGCAAATCAAAACCATGATAAGATATCACCTCATGCTTGTCAGGATGGCTATCATCAATAAATACACAAACAAATATTGGTGAGAATGTGGAGAAAAAGGAACCCTTTTGCACCGTTGGTGGGATTGTAAATTGGTACAACCACTATGTATTAAAAAGTGAACTACCATATATATTACCCAGAAATTCCACTTCTGGTTATTTACCTAAAGAAATCCAAAACACTAATTCAAAAAGATGTATATATCCCCATGTTCACTGCAGTATTATTTACAATAGCCAAGGAATGGAAGAAACTTTGGTGTCCATTGATTTGATGAATATATAAAGGAGATGTGGTACACATGTACAATGGAATATTACTCAGCTATAAAAAGAATAAAATCTTACCATTTGCAAAAACATGGATGGTCTTAAAGGGTATATGCTAAATGAAGCAAATCAGACATACACAAATACCATATGATTTCACTTATATGTGTTATCTAAAAACAAAATAAATGAACAACAAAACAAACAAACTCCAATACAGAGAACAAATTGATGGTTGTCAGATGGGACAGGTTTGGGGGTTAAGTAAAAAAGGTAAAAGGGATTAAGAAGTACAAATGGGCATTATAAAAGCAGTCATAAGAATATATAGTGCAACATAGGAAATATAGTCTATAGTACTGTAATAATTATGCATGGTGTCTAATGGGTACTAAAGTCAAGGTCATTTGTATGCTATATAAATGTCTAATTACTATGTTGTACACCTGAAACTAACATAATATTGCATGTCAACTGTAATTGAAAAATAAATTAAAAAAAGAAATAACAAGAATCAGGGGACTGTAAATAGCTGTATCTGAAGTAAGTTGAGGAAAGGGGTAGATAAAAGTTGAGGCAGAGAAAATGATAATACACTGCTACTGAAAATGATTAAAGATGACCTGAAACTAATCCAATATAATATTGATATAAATAATAATAAAAAAATAAAAGTAAAAAGTACATGAATACACATGAAATAAATGTTAAGAAAAACAAACAAAAATTATTAAAGATGGATGAAGGACTACATTAGGCAAGAAAACAAGACTTTTCAGTATAGAGAGCATGCACTGTAGGAATAGTTCCTAACAGGAGGTCCAGGGGCTGGATTGTATCTAGTGATACACTTATTTGACCACCAGCATTTTTGTTGGACTTGTTTGTTTTTCTTGTTAAATGTATATGTGCATGTATTTAGGTGATACCCACACACTCCAGTTTTCCTCTGTACTCAACACTCACTTTTGCGTCTGACTGTATTACCTATCCACACTACATGGTTGGTATATGCCTGGCCTCTTTGTGACCACTTCCTCAGTTTTAAAAGCAAAGCAAAGAGAAAAGACACCTAACCCTTACTGTTTTCACCTTCTCCCAATGAGCATTCCTCAAAGAACAGAACTTAATTCTGAGTAATATCCTGTAATACATAAATTAGGTTTTTCCTCTGGCAGTTTTAGTTTTTGTTGCAACAACGCTCTTTTCCTGTGATTCCTCAGTATGTATAAAACACATTGAGAAGACATGAGCTGATTGGAGACCTACAAACACTTTGATGGGTAAAGAAAATTGGAAGGTATAGACTGTTTTTTTTTCTACCCCAAATTCTTTTTATTTTCTTCAGCTAACAAAATCCGTATTTTCTGTAGGAACCCCATTCTTTGTGGTTCAGGTAATAGATGAGCCATTTTTCAACAAGAAAAAAAAAGCCAATTCAAGAAATAAAAAAAAAGACCCAGAACCCTGATGGCATTGCCTAAATGCTTGAGTTCAACATGCATTGCCTGAATTTTTCAGTTTTCTAAGTCAATGTTTTCTTACTTTAAAATTAATTTAGCCTGGCTGGTGTAGCTCAGTGGATTGAGCGTGGGCTGGGAAACCAAAGGGTCCCGGTTCGATTCCCAGTCGGGGCACATGCCTGGGTTGCAGGCCAGGTCCCCAATGAGGACCACGTGAGAGGCAACCACACATTGCTCTTTCTCCCTTCCTTCTCCTCTCTCTAAAAATAAATAAATAAATAAATCTTTAAAAAAAATTAATTTGAATTGAGTTTCCTTCATTCCTCCACCAACCAAAAAAAAAAAAAAAAGATAGCTGCTGCATAAAGGGACATTTTTATTCTAACTATATTTTCCTAAACATTCCTTGGATTTCAAGACATACTAGGTCTTCTTCAAACTAAGAACTCAGTGGGACCTAATCAACAAAACAAACGAGCAAGCAAAATATAACCAGAGACATTGAAATAAAGAAGAAACTGAAAGTAACCAGAAGGGAGGTGGGAGGGGATAATGGGGAAAAAGGGGAAGGGTCCTCAAGGAACATGTATAAAGGACACACAGACAAAGCCAAAGGAGGGTAGGATCGAGGGTGGGAGGTGGGGATGGGTGGGGTGGGTGGGAGTGGTGGAGGAAAAATGGAGACAATTGTACTTGAACAACAATAAAAAAAAGAACTCAAATGATAAAAGGAGAATGTTATCACTGCACATACAAATCCCTATCCCTGTCCCCTGATCAAGTATGAACGTCTGTAGACAGACACAGTGCCTGCTCATTATACTTAACCATAGTACTAGCATAAATGAGATTTTAATAGGAAAATAACAATTTTGTTTAATCATTTGACTCTGTAAATTTGAACTAATAGTTTGGGAGGAGATGGGTTAATGAGGCAAAAGAGGGGACATTTGTATGTAAAGGATAACAAGAAGGGCCGGAGTGGGGGGAGGGGTCAAGAGTGGTGATTTGCTTTTAAAATCATCCAGAAAGCAAAATTTGCTAGTTAAGCTGTTTCTTCTTTTCTTTTCTTTCTTTCTTGCTTTTTTGGGGAGGGAGGGGATTGAACTATATTTTTAAAACTTTTTATTTATTGATTTTAGAAAGAAAGGAAGGGAGAGAGGGAGCGAGAGAGAAAGATCAGTTTGCTGTTCCACTTAATTATGCATTCATTGGTTGATTCTTGTCTGTGTCCTGACAAGGATCACAGCAGCCTTGGTGTATAGGGAGAACACTCTAACCAACTGAGCTACCAGCCAGGGCTGGATCTATCTCTTGTTTAAACCCCTCCTTCAATCCTCATTACTTGAATCTCAATTTCACTGTTCATCCTTCTCCCCTAATCTATTTCAATATCAGTTACCTTAAAAACTCCACGGATATCAGAACTGGAACCTGAAATTAGGTAACAATAAAATGACAGAGGAAGCAGACTCTTACCACCCCCTCCTTTTTTTTCACCCTCTCTTGGAGAACAGAACAAACCCAGATCAGTCCTTACCTAAGCAAATCACTCCGGCATCCTCAGCATGATCACAGTTATGCTTTCCCCATCCTTGGTGTTTGCAGTTCCAGAGAGCTGACTCATTTCCATTGCATACAAGATCATCAAACCAGATTGGCCCAGAGCCTTCTCCAAAATTAGCTGAACCAGAGTAACTGATAGCACTTCCACATTCAAGTTGTTTACAAACCACAGAAGCATGATCTCTGTTGAAGTTATCATCACACACTGTTCCCCACTGTCCTTGGAATTTGACTTCTATTCTTCCTGAACAACGGTTTCCTCCATTCACCAGCCTCATCTCCAAATCGGATCCATCTAGAACAAAGAAAAGACCAGAGTTCAAAGTGCTATTCACTCAGAAGTAATTTTAGAAAATAAGATTCCTCAAGACACTTAAAATTTTATGCTTTCCTTAAAATAATGCCTCTTTTCAGATGCTGCCCATCCTCACATATTGGAGAATTTTAATCTTTTAAAAATAAACTAACAATGAGAACTTTTGTCTACATCTACTCACCAAGAAAACTGTTTTACAGATTAAATTTACTTTCTGTTTTGTTTTGTTTCCTTCCTTTACTAGGACAGAGTAAACACTCTTTTTGTAGAAATAATAAAATTGACTTGAAGTATTTATTTATAAAAAACTTGACCTTACGCCAGTGCCAGGCTTTTTTTTTATTTTATTTTATTACAGTGGCAAACTGACAGTAACCAGACAGGAGGTGGGAGGGGATAGTGGGAGGTGATAATGGGAGGAAAAGGGGGAAGGTTTTTCAGGAACATCTATAAAGGACACATGTACAAAACCAAAGTGGGGTAGGATCAAGGGTGGAAAGTGAGGATGGCTGTGGTGGGGGGAGTGGAGGGGGGAAAATGGAGACAACTGTACTTGAACAACAATTAAATTTAAAAAATTTTTTAAACTTGAAAAAAATAAAATTTGTTCATATACAAAATAGTAAAAATGACAAATTGGTAATTTGTTTTTTTTGTTGTTTTTCTTTAAAGATTTTATTTATTTATTTTTAGAGAGAGGAGAAGGGAGGGAGAAAGAGAGGGAGAAATAGCAATGTATGGTTGCCTCTCACATGGCCCTCACTGGGGACCTGGCCTGCAACCCAAGCATGTGCCCCAAATGGGAATCAAACCGGGACCCTTTGGTTCTCAGCCCGCGCTCAATCCACTGAGCTACACCAGCTGGGCAATTTGTTGAACAGTTAAAATCTTTATTTTAATCTTTATTTGCAAACAATTCAGAGCATGAATTATTGTCTGAAGTTGAACTTGAAATCAGAAAACAGGAAAAAGCAAAAATAAAATGCATAAGCATACATAATGCAAGAGCACCCTGTGGTATACCAGATCATTAAAAATTGAGGACAAAAATCTATTAAAATAATTCATTTCTTATCAATTTCCTGTTTAAACCAAAGCTTTTTATTTTTCCATCCCCAAAGTATCTGCTACCATTTTTAGCAAAGAACAGCTTTTCATTAACAAAGTATTCTCTATATACTTCTTGTTAGATTTTCTGTGAGGACTAAAATACCCAAGAAAAGGAGATTTGCAATGAAATTTTGGGACACATAGAAAACAAAAACAGTTTTGTGGGTTTTTTTTTTTTTTTTTTTAAGATTTTATTTGCTTATTTTTAGAGAGAAGAGAAGGGAGAGAGAAAGAGCAATGTGTGGTTGCCTCTCACATGGCCCTCACTGAGGACCTGGCCTGCAACCCAGGCATGTGCCCCAACTGGGAATCGAACCGGGACCCTTTGGTTCCCAGCCTGCGCTCAATCCACTGAGCTACACCAGCCAGACAAAAAAAAAAAAAGTTTATTTTTTGACAAAATATTTAGAAGGCACCTTTTGAAAAAGTAATTCCATTTTAAAAGGTCTGAACGCCAGGCAAAGACCTCCACTTAAGAAGATTTTTTATTATGAAAAATTAATAATACTTTACAGATAAGAAAACTGGGGTTAGATAATTGGCACAGGATCCAACACTTAGGTGTAGGGGCAAAGAAAAAGCAGTGTAGCACCAGAGTCTACTCTCCTTACTGTTAGGCTATATTGCCTCTATGCATGTGATAATAATAAAATCTCCCTGGAGGCAGAGACTCTGAGGATTGAGCACTCACTAATCAGGGTGGAGAATCTCAGAAATTCAGACTCTGAAATCACATGAAACTAGTAAATTGAGTGGTTATGCATTGCTATTATTATGCACCAGTTGGAGCTTTATATGTGTAAACTTGTAAAAGCAAGTCTCAGTAACTTCATCCTGAGGCATAAAAAAAAAAGTAAATGAGTTAAAAGTACTAAGTGCTGTTTCTTAGCTTAGAAAGTCAACTCTAAAAACAGCAATAAGTATAGTGAGAGTTTGACAAAATTTATGATGACTTTTAAATTCGCTGTAGATGTTTGATTTATATGGTACTATTGCTTTTCACTGCATGATGAACATAAAGGGCAAAAAGAAGAAGGAGGAGAGGGAGGGGGAAGGAGGAGAAGGAAGTGAAAGGGAAAATGAGGGGAGAAGCGGGGAGGGAGAAGCTGGGAAGAGGGAGGAAGAGAACTGAATTGTGAGGGTACTGAGAAGCAGTAACCCATGAGAACACTAATTTTAATTTTTAACACCAGTGTATCAGCAGCTTTTTCTGTGTTCTCTCATCGAGTTCTCAGGAATTGAAGTTTAGAAAGATTTAACAACTTGCTCAAAATAATAGCATTAATGAGGGGCTGAGCTGGAATTTAGTCCCGTATTTTTCTAGATACTGGCCTGAGTTGCTCTCATCACACTGCAATACCTGGGTGGAAGTTAGTTCTTTCTAACATCGGTCCTATGGAGGACACGGTCTCTAACAATGAGGCTGGGAGGTAAGAGAGCTGCATAAAGTTCAATGAAGTGAGCAAGAAGAAATGAGAAGCCCAGGAATCTGAATTGGGTAGGAAAGTCGACCTTAGGACAGAAAAGTTTGACATGATTTTATGAATTATGATAAGGACAACTGAGATAAAACATAAAACGTTTTATAAATTAAAACCACCACATAGCCCTGGCTAGTGTGGCTCAGTTGGTTGGAGAGTCGTCCCATTAAACCAAAGAGTTTTGGGTTCGATTCCCAGTCAGGGCACATGCCTAGATTGTGGGTTCAGTCCATAGTCGGGCACATAGAGGCAACTGATTGATGTTTTTCTCATACTTTGATCTTTCTCTCCCTCTCTTCCCCTCTCTCTAAAATCAATGAGCATGTCCATGGGTGAGTATTAAAAAAAATACCACTGGAAAAAGCAATTATACTTTGTGATACAACCTTCCATAAAGAGGAATTAGTACTTAGAATGCTTATTTCTTTTTTTTTATTTTTT
>PVJI01018942.1:0-32169 GCA_004026765.1 Micronycteris hirsuta
TTATATGAGGTATGGAGGAATATAAACAGGGGAGTGGTAGGGGAAGAGGGTGGGAATGGGGCACAGAACAAGTAGCATAAATGGGAGGTAGACAACAGACAAGGGGAGGTTAGAACAGTATAGGAAGTACAGGAGCAGAAGGACTTATGTGTAGGACCTATGGACAAAACTAAAGGGAGGGGAAAGGGGGGTAAGGGGGAGGGGGGAAAGAAGCGGGGAAATGGGGCAACTGTAACAGCATAATCAATAAAATATAGTTAAAAAAAAAACAAAACAAAAAAACAGCTCCTGCCCTGGCTGGTGTAGCTCAGTGGATTGAGCGCAGGCTGGGAACCAAACGGTCCAGTTTCGATTCCCAGTCAGGGCACATGCCTGGGTTGCAGGCCAGGTCCCCAGTGAGGGCCATGTGAGAGGCAACCATACATTGCTGTTTCTCTCCCTCTCTTTCTCCCTCCCTTCTCCTCAAAAAATAAATAAAATCTTAAAAAAAAAAAACAGCTCCTACAAAATAGACAGGGGGAGGTTAAGAATAATATAGGAAATGGAGAAGCCAAAGAACTTATATGTAGGACTCATGGACATGAACCAAGGTAGGGGAATGATGGTGGGAGGGTGGGGTGCAGGGCAGAGGAAAATAAAGGGGAGGAAAAAAAGGGGACAACTGTAATTGCATTATCAATAAAATATACTTTAAAAAGAAAGAACACTTATCCTTCTCCAACTATTCTAAAAATTTCAAGAGAAGAGAAGACTGTCAAGCTAATTTTACAGGGCTAGCATTATCCTAATTCCAAAACCAGATAAAGACACTACAAAGAAAATTATAGGCCAATATCCCTGATGAACATAGATGCTAAAATCCTCAGTAAAATATTAGCACACCAGATACAGCAATGCATTAAAAAGATCATACACCATGATCAAGTGGGATTTATTCCAGGGATGCAAGGTTGGTACAATATCCAAAATAAGTGTGATACACTACATAAACATATGAAGGATAAAAACCACATGATCATCTGAATAGATGCAGAAAAAAAGCATTTGATGACATCCAACATCCATTTATGACAAACCCACAGCCAACATTACACTCAATGGGCAAAAACTGTAAGTGTTTTCTTTAAGATTGGGAACAAGACAGGAATGTCTGCTTTCACCACTCTTATTCAACATAGTACTGAAAGTCCTAGCCACAGCAATCAGACAAGAAGAAGAAATAAAAAGCATTCAAATTGGAAAGGAAGTAAAACTGTCATTATTTGCAGATGACATGATACTGGTTATAGAGAACCCTAAAGATTCCACCAAAAAACTGCTAGAACTGATAAATGAATTCAGTAAAGTAGCAGGATACAAAATAAATATCCAGAAATCAGTTGCATTTTTATACACCAATAATTAACTCTCAGAAAGGGAAACCGAGAAAACAATTCTATTTATAATTGAGCCAATTTAACCAAGGATGTAATAGACCTGTATTTGGAAAATTATAAGATACTGAAGAAAGAAAATGAAGAAGACACAAATAAGTGGAAGTATATACCATGTTCATGGATAGGAAGAATTTACACCATCAAAATGTACGTACTACCCAAAGCAATCTATAGATTCAACACAATTTGTATCAAGATACGAATGGTCTTTAACAGAACTAGAACAAATATTCCAAAAATTGATATGGAAACACAGAAGAATCTGAATAGCTACAGCAATCTTGAGAAAGAAGAAAAAAGTTGGAGGAATCATGCCACCTGGTATAAAACTATACTACAAGTCCATAGTAATCAAAACAGCATGGTTCTGGTATAAAAACAGACATCTAGCTCAATGGAACAAAATAGAGAGCCCAGAAATTAACCCATGCCTTTACGGTCAATTTGACAGAGGAGGCAAACACATACAATGGAGTAAAGACAATCTATTCAACAAATGGTATTGGGAAAATTGGACAGATATGTGCAAGAAAAAAGGAAGGAAGGAAGGAAAGAAACTAGACCACCTTCTTACACACACAAGGATAAACTAAAAATGGATTAGAGAGGTAAATGTTAGAATCAAAACCATAAAAATCCTAGAAGAAAACATAGGCAGTAAAGTCTCAGACATTTCTCATAACAATATTTTTTCTGATATAGCTCCTTAGGCAAGAGAAACAAAAATAAATGAATAAGCAAATAGGACTACGTCAAGCTAAAAAGTTTTTGCTCAGCAAAGGAAATCATCAACAAAATGAAAAGACAACCCACTGAATGGGAGAACATATTTGCCAGTGATTCATCTGAGAAGGGGTTGACATCCAAAATTTATAAAGAACTTATAAAACTCAACACACACACACACACACACAATACAATTAAGACATAGGCAAAGGACCTGAATAGGTACCTCTCCAAGGACATACACATGGCCAATAGACATATGAAAAGGTGCTCCACATCACCCATCATCAGAGAAATACAAATAAAAACCACAAAGAGATGTCACCTCACACCTGTCAACATAGTTATCATCAATAAATCAACAAAAAAACAAGTGCTGCTGAGGATGTGGAGAGAGGGAACCCTCATGCACTGTTGGTGGGAATGCAGACTGGTGCAGCCACTGTGGAAAACAGTATACAATTTCCGCAAAAAATGAAAAATGGAACTGCCTTGTGATCTAGTGATCCCACTTTTGGG
Source organism: Micronycteris hirsuta (assembly GCA_004026765.1). Taxonomy (NCBI): domain Eukaryota; kingdom Metazoa; phylum Chordata; class Mammalia; order Chiroptera; family Phyllostomidae; genus Micronycteris; species Micronycteris hirsuta. Next base: position 2,682 of record PVJI01018942.1, read on the forward strand.
AATATATCTGAAGAAACCCAAAATACTAATTTGGAAGAACATAAGCACCCCAATGTTCATTGCAGCGTCATTTACAATCTCCAAGATATGGAAGCAGCCCAAGTAGGTGAGTAGATAAAACAGCTATGGGACATTTACACAATGGAATACTACTCAGCTGTAAAAAAGAAGAAAATGTTACCCTTTGCTACAGCATGATGTACCTGGAGAGCATTATGCTAAGTGAACTAAGCCAGTCAGAGAAAGACAAGTACCATATGATTTCATTTATATGTAGAGTCTAATGAACAAAATAAACTAACAAAATAGAAACAGATGCATAAGCAGTGAGGACAGGCTGACAGCTGTCAGAGAGGAGGGAGTTTGGAGGCTGGGTGAAAAAGGTGAAGGCGTTAAGCAAAGGAAAAAATAAAAGACCATGTCATGCAAATACAGACTGTTGTATTCGTTCCTTTCCAATCTGGATGGCTTCTGTTTCATTTTCTTGCCTAGTTACCCTAGGTAGAGTCTTCTGTACAACCTTGAATAGAAATTGTAAGAGACATCTTATCTTGTTCTCAATTTGTGTGAGAGAACATTTAATTTTTCGCCATTAAGTGAAAAACCATTAGCTGTGGCCTTCTCGCAGATTCCCTTTGCCCTTTATTAGGTTGAGGAAGTTTTCTTCTATTCCTATTTTGTTGAGTGTTTTTTTACCATTAAAGGGTTTTGAATTTTGTCAAATATACATATTTTAAATTTATCGTGATGATTATAGTGTATTCTACTGACGTAGTGTATTACAAAAATTGGTTTTTGGATGTTAAAGCAACCTTGCCTTCTTGGGATAAACCCCTGATCATGGTGTATAATTCCTCTTTTTCTCCTCCTCATCCTCCTCCTCGTCCTCCTCCTCCACCTCCTTCTCCTTCTCCTCCTTCTTCTTATCGCTGGACTGAATTTGTTAGTTTTTGCTGATGATCTTTGATCTATAGGCATGAGATATTATTTTATAGTTTTCTTTTTTTTGTATATCTGTTGTGGTTTTGGTATCAGGGTAATACTGGCCTCAGAATGAATTAGGAAGTGCTCTGTTTTAGACGATTTGTAAAGAACTGGTATTAATTCTTCAAAGGTTTGGTAGATTCACCAGTGAAATCATCTGGTCCTGGAATACCCTTTGTGGAAAGTCTATTAATTGCTAATTCAATTTCTTGTTATAGGTCTATTCAGATTTTTAAATTTTCTTGAGATATTTCCAATAGTTTGTATTTTTCTGGGTGCCTTTTAGTTTTATCTGTTATCTGATTTATTGATGTAGAGTTGTTTATAGTAGTCCCTTATGTTTATTTTTTATTTCTATAAGATCAGTAGTAATGTTCTCTCTTTTATTTTTTAATTTTTTAAAAATGTTTAAATTAGTTTATTGTTGTTCAATTAAAGTTGTCTGCATTTTCTCCCCTCCCCTCCCCCCACCCCATCCAAACCCACCTCCCTCCCTTGCTTCCACCCTCCCCTTTGGTTCTGTCCATGTGTCCTTTATAGCAGTTCCTGAAAATCCTTCTCCATACTGTCCCCTCCCCCCTCCCCTCTGGCTATTGTTAGATTGTTCTTAATTTCAATGTCTCTGGTTATATTTTGCTTGCTTTTTTCTTTTGTTGATTATGTTCCAGTTAAAGGTGAGATCATATGGTATTTGTCCCTCACCGCCTGGCTTACTTCACTTAGCATAATGCTCTCCAGTTCCATCCATGCTGTTGCAAAGGGTATAAGCTCCTTCTTTCTTTCTGCTGCGTAGAATTCCATTGTGTAAATGTACCATAGTTTCTTGATCCATTCATTTGTAGATGGGCACTTAGGTTGCTTCCAGCACTTGGCTATTGTGAATTGTGCTGCTATGAACACAATATTCCCTTATTTATAGTTGACTTTAGTGATTTTAGTATTTTTTCTTGATCAGTGTAGCTAAAGGGTTGTTAGTTTTGTTGATCTTTTCAAAGAAACTTTATTTTAAAATTGAATTTATTGGGGTGACATGGCTCATACAATTCTATAGGTTCAGGTGTACAACGATACTGTGTGTTCACCACCCCAAGTCTCCTTCCATCCCCATTTATTCCCCCTTCCCCTTCCTCTCTGGTAATCACCATGCTGTTGTCTTTGAGGGTTTTTTTGTTTTTTGTGGTTTTTTTTACTAATCCCTTCACTTTTTTCACTCAGCCTAGCAACGCCTCTCCCTTCTGACAGCTGTCAGTCTGTTCGCTATCTATGAGTCTGTTTCTATTTTGTTAGTTTATTTTGTTCATCAGACTCCATGTATAAGTGATACCATATTGTAGTTGTCTTTCTCTGACTTGACTGGCTTATTTCACTTAGCATAATGCTCTCCAGGTACATCCATACCAGCACAAATGGTAAGATTTCTTTCTTTTTTACAGCCAAGTAGTATTTCACTGTGTAAATGTACCATCTCTTTTATTTACTCATCTGCTGATGGGCACTTGGGCTGCTTCCAAATCTTGGCTATTGTAAATAACGCTGCAATGAACATAGTGTTTCAGATTTCAGAAAAACAACTTTTGGTTTTGTTGATTCTATTGTTTTCCTATTCTTTGTGTTATTAATTTCTACTCTAATCCTTATAATTTCCTTCTTTCTGCTTGCTTTTTGGTTTAGGTTGCTGATTTGAGATCTGTTTTAATGCGGGCATTTACAGCTATACATCTCCTAAGCATGGCTTTAGTTGAGTTCCATAAGTTTTGGTACGATGTGTCTTCATTTTAATTAATTTTAAAGTATTTTCTAATTCCCCTTATAATTTTTTCTTTGACTCTTCAGCTACTCAATAGTGTTATTTAATTTCCTCATCATTGTGAACTTCTCCAATTTCTTTCTTTCACTAATTTCTTTTTTATATCTTTTTTTTAAAAAGATTTTATTTATTTTAGAGAGAGGGGAAGGGAGGGAGACAGAGAGGGAGAGAAACAGCAATGTATGGTTGCCTCTCACATGGCCCTCACTGGGGACCCGGCCTGCAACCCAGGCATGTGCCCTGACAGGGAATCGAACCGGGACCCTCTGGTTCCCAGCCTGCGCTCAATCCACTGAGCTACACCAGCCAGGGCTCTTTCACTAATTTCTAATTTCATTCCACTGTGACTGGAGAACATTTTTTGTATCATTCAATACTTTCAAGTTTATCAAGGTTTGTTTTATGACTCAGTATGTGTTTATCCTGGAGAATCCCCCCTGGGGCTAGAGAAGAATGCATCCTGCTGGTGCCGGCTGGAGCGGTCCGTAGACACCTGTTGCGGCAGGCCGCGTAGAGTGTTAGCAAGCCCTGGTTCCTTGTTGACCTTCTGCCCAGTTTTCTATCCAAGGCTGGAAGTGGGTATTAAAGTCTCCAGATACTATTGTTGAACTGCTGATTTCTCTCTTCAGTTAGTCAGCCTGCCATGTGAAGGTCACTGAGGCCCCAGTATTCTTCATCTACTGTGCCTGGGGTACAGCCTCCATTCTATGGGCAGGGGGTGGGTGGTAGAAAGGAATCCCCAACCTCCTGGTGACACCTCTTCAATCTGCCCGTTTAGGGGATGAGAATCACTGGTAGCCTGTCTCTGCTAGTGAGATGCAATAGCTCTTGATCAGTTGCTGAGGGGTGAAGAAACCTGTCTTGGCTACACTCACCTGGACAGAGCTTTCATCAAACTGAGGTAATGGAGGGCAGGTGGGAGGGAGAGATTAGTGGCTCAGATACCGCATAGGCTTTACTGTCTTTACCAAATTTTAGTAGATTTTCTTGAATAAACGTTTCTTCATTTGCTGTATGCCTTTAGGACAGCAATTTTCAACCTTTTTGATCTCATGGCACACATAAACTAATTACTTAAATTCTGTGGCACACCAGAAAAAAAAATTTTTGTTGTTGATCTGACAAAAAAAATAGGTATAATTTTGATTCATTCACACCAGATGGCTATTGCTGTGCTGGCTGTTGTCATTTTTCTGTTTGACAGTCTAAGGGAAAAGAGGTCAGTGCCCCTGACTAAATAGTCGGGTACTGCATGTTCTAAAAGTTCTTGTGGTGCACTGGTTGAAAAATCACTGCCTTAGGACAATTTCGAGGCAGACACTTGAAAGTCTTTAACAGTTTTCACCAGTTTTGCTTGTTTTGCTGGGGAGGGGCTGTGGAGCTCCTCATGCTTTCATCTTGGAAGCGGAACCAAAGAATTTTTTTTAACATATAAAATGTTCTTATACAATTATTAGGAAAAAATAAACACCCCACCAAAAAACTGTGCAAAGTGCAACAGGCAATTTACTTTAGAAGCAATAAAAGCAGGGGGGAGGGAATGCAGACAACTGTAATTGAACAACAATAAAATAATTTTTTAAAAAAGAAGCAGCCCTGGCTAGTGTGGCTCAGTGGATTGAGCGCCGGCCTGTGAACTAAAGGGTCACAGGTTTGATTCCCAGTCAGGGCACATCCTGGGTTGCGGGCCAGGTGCCCAGTTGGGGGTGCATGAGAGGGGACCACACATTGATGTTTCTCTCCCTCTCTTTCCCTCTCCCTTCCCCTCTCTCTAAAAATAAATAAATAAAATGTTAAAAAAAAGAAGGAATAAAAATAGTCAATTAAAATGGAAAAATTTTTAGTCTCTCAAAAATATTTGAGTTAAAAGACTCAAATACATTTAACTCAAAAGAATGTATCATTTTTCTGTGATCAAATTGTTGTCAGTACCCAACGTTGTCCAGGCTACATGTAAACGGACACTTTCCTGCAGGCTTGAGGAAAATATTAATTACAATGACCATTTTGGAGGACAGTTTGATAAATATACCAAGATTTATTTTAAAAAGTATTTCTTTAACCTAACAATTGTATTATAATGAGTTTATCCTAAGAAAATTATCTAGCCCTGACTCATGTGGTTGGGCATCATACCACAAGGCAAAGGGTCACTGGTTCGATTCCTAGTCAGAGCACATGCCTGCGTTGCAGGTACAGTCCCTGGTTGGGGTGCATATAAAAGGCAGTTGATTGATGTTTCTCCCTCACACCTATTTCTCTGTCTCTCTTTTTCCCTCTCTTACCCTCTCTCTAAACATAGGTAAATATAATCTTAAAAAAATAAAATTATCTAAAAGAATTCAAAAATATATATTAAAAATTAATACAATCTAATTGTCTTAATACAATCTAATTCTTAGGAAATTGGTTTAATAATTTATGGTGATTTCAAACATAGCCATAAAAATGACTGGGTACATCTCTATGAATAACATGTATGGGTATATTAAAGCTGGGAGGTATATCAGAGAAGTATGGCCCGTATGATTCCATTTGAAAAATCTAATCTCTATATAATCATTCTGTCTAAGCTACAGGTGTGCACATGCATAGAAAAATACCCTCAGAGAATATATGAAACTTTTAATAATGTGTACCTCTGGATGGGAACGTGGGTGATATTTCATTTTTGTCTTTCTGTGAGAATATATGTTTAAATGTATCTCCAGTGACATGTATTCTTTTAACCATAAAGAAAAAAACACAAGCAGCGTTTCCGATGGTGGGCCAAGGAGTTGGGGTCTACGGCCGGGCAGAGACCAGCAGGTCAGGGAAGGCCAAGGGGCCCTGCAGGGTCTGTGAGAGCTCCATGCTTTCGGAGCATCGCTCTTCCCAACCATCCATTTAACAAGTGGCACAGTTGGATGTAAGACACATTGCAGAGGGAGAATCCGCCTGACCTGCCAGAACTGAGTCGTGGTGCCTGTGAGCTGGTCCTATCAGAATGTGCACGGTGGAAACGCTGAGTCGGCTCGGCTCGAGGCCCAGTGTGTTCTGCCTTTGGAGTCTGAGGTCTAGGCTAGTGGCTAGCAGGGGGCGAAGAAGGTGGATGTGGTGGGCTGGGGCTCTGGAGACTTGATGGGGGGCCCCACTGCAGACCTGGGTATGAGAATAAAGAGTCAGTAAGAAATGGGGTCGTTTCACCCAAGGGTGTGGCTTATTTCCCAGGAAGATTATAGCAAGCAGGGAGAGAGAAGAAAAAGGGGATCAAGGGCAGAGGCATGGGAGGAGGAAGGGAGCTGGAGACACGGTAAGAGAGAGTGCAAGAAGAAGGGAAGAGTCCAGCAGTGAAGGAGGACCTGAGCCTGGGGAATTGAGGCTGCAAGGCACACCCCTCATGGACACTAGGTGGCACTGTGGCCCACTCTACCAGCTACTCCTTTTAGCATTGGCCATTTTCTTTCTGTTAAAGAGAAATTAATGTATGCTGGGGCCCTGCAAATGCCCAATTTAACAGATGAGAAGCCCAAAGGGGGCTGAGACTGGCCTTGGAGCATATATGGGTCTTATGGCAGAGGTAAGCCTACCTTCCTACCTCCTGGTTCCTGTCCCAGTTTCTCTCTCCAGTCACCCTCCTCCCCCGAGGCAAATCTAGAAAAATGTCAGGAAGGACCTCAAAGGCAGCCTGGAGGGTCATGAAGCCCACCGGACCGAAAGCTCCAGCACCACCCACTTTTCTATCTTGCTCACCTTCCTTGTTTTACACACCCTGTTTCCCGTCCCCACTCATCACAACCCCTATTCTCTTCCCACCGGTAGCCACAGTGATGTTTTTCAGTACAAGCTGGATCAGATCACTTCCCCATGAACACCCCTGGTGGCTCCAAAGTGCTATTTACTCTGACATTTCCCTTAGCCTGGCCTGTGGGGCCACGTCCCTCTAGACGCCCCACCGAGCCATCTTCCCTTTTGGGTTTTGTCTGATAAAACTTGTCACGATGTGCCACCCAGCAAATCTGTTCCTCTGTCAGAATGCTCCTCCTTGCTCCATCCCTCGCCCCGCTAGCCACCACTTTGGTTTCGAGGTGACTTGCCCAAGTGCCCCCTCTTCTTCTCTGTGGTGCACTTCCCCTTTGCTCTAGCACATGTTGTTATGTTGGCTTCTCTTCTCCTCTGGACTGAGCCCGGGGTGGCAGGCAGGTCCGTTTTGTTGGCAGCCTGTCCGTCAGGGCCCAGCCTTGGTTCTCTGAGGCTATCAGGACTAAGGATGGCAGAGCAGGAGAGGAGCTGGTGCGAGGCGTCCTGGGGCAGTATCTTTAGGACAGCCCTGCTGGGCACTGAGATACAGCCACGGTTGTCTGTCTGGCACTGTGGGCAGAGCAGCAGCATTTGAACAAATATGCTCAGAACAGAATGTTTGCCAGAATGGTTAGCCAGAGCCACAGAATTGAGTGTCCTGCACAAAGGCTCCCATCGTCAGTCTCATTTCCACATTCTAAGAGCGGGTACATTTTAATGTGTTTGAAAATAAAGCAATCATTGCCCTGGCTGGTGTGGCCCAGTGGATTGAGCGCCAGCCTGCTAGCCAAAGGGTCGTTGGTTCGACTTCAGTCAGGGCACATGCCTGGTTGTGCGCCAGGTCATGCTCCCAGTAGGGGGCGCTTGAGAGGCAACAGCACATTGATGTTTCTTTCCCTTTCTCCTTCCCTTCTCCTCTCTCTAAAAATAAATAAAAATAAAAATAAATACAATTTCCTTATTTTAAAAAAGGAAATAAAGCAATCATTGGGTCTGAGTTTAGTTCCAAGTTTTGGAACATGTGGGGGCGCATGTGGAGCAGGTGGCTCTCAGCCTGGCTTTCCTTCTGACCTCGTCAGAGCTCACCCAGAGTTGAGACCAGACAGTGACAGCAACATGGAGGGACCCACAAAGCTGACGGTGGACAAGTACCCCAGCATGCCATACCTGTTTTGGCTGTTGGCTCATAGAACCAACACTTCAAAATATTTCCCTCTCCTTTCTCTCTTACTGCAAAGTTGCATCAGTGCATGTTAATAGAGGTTTGCTACACAAATGAGGTCACTTCTCTCTTCATTCACAGAGACTTCCAAAAGGCTAAATAAATGGAAAATGATCTAAATAAGCTCTCATTCTATTTCATATCTCAATGTTAAGTGATATTTAAAATCTTTTTTCAGGAGTATTGAAAACTGGACAATAAAAATTGGAGTCCTTTGTTTCTGCAGGAAGCTCTGACATCTGACAAACCGGCATGAGGTGGTGGTCCTTGCCTCTGGCCGGAATCTCCTTGATGGCCAGCCCAATTCTGCTGGCTTCCTAAAGAGGAAGAATATTTTCCTAGCAGAAGGAAAGCTAAATCAGTGTCCACGTTCACAGGACATGAGCAGGGGTGGGGATGGGCAGAAGGAGAGGGGAAGAAAATTAGGACTAGCTCTTTAAGAAGATTGTCCTGGGGAAACTTTGAAGTGGCTGCAGGTTGAGATGGAAGTGGTCAGGGGAACCCCTCCTGAAAGTGATCTCAAATATCTCTGGATCAATACTTTAAAAAACACAAAACAGGTCACTAAAAATTAGTACTATGGGAGTTACATTGTCAAAAATCAGAACACTTGACTTGCTGATTGAACGGTGTGATTGGAACTGAGACTGGCCAGCCCTTCCAGATGAGGTGCCGGCTAATGTGCATGAACATTAAGAGGAATGCATCTCTGTGAAACAAGAGGTTGCACCAGGTGGTTCCTCATTCCCCGTCAGCCTACCACGTGACTAGTGGTGGCCATGTTGGGAGAGTAGGAGAGGTTAGCAAGACAACAGAGGGTTCTGACCTCTCCTCAGCTCACCCCCTGGGTTCACAGTGCACCCGTGTTTTTACACTTTGCTCAGGTTTGCAGAGAAAAGTGACATAGGTGAGCCACAGGCAAAAGATGGGGAGGAAAAGGCCACTGCTGTGACATCCCACTCAATGTTTCACTGTGGGACAAGACCCTTGGTTTAGACTAGAATCTAGTTTGGTGTCATGTGTGTTTTGAATTTTACTCATTCTTCATACTAACATTACACTGGGAGAGAAAACAGCTCCAGAATAAAACCTGCTGGCTCTTTAGTCCACCATTATTTTAAAGACAGGGCTGCACAATTCAAAATGATCGGATCTTTAGAACTGCCATCTTTAAAAAGTAGTTTTTACTGAGTAAAATATGCATAGAAAAAAAAGGCAGCCCTGACTGGTGTGACTCAGTGGACTGAATGCTGCTGACCTGAGAACCAAAGGGTTGCTGGTTCGATTCCCAGTCTAGAGCACATGCCTGGGTTGTGGGCCAGGACCCCAGTAGGGGGCGCACAAGAGGCAACCACATATTGATATCCTCACTCCCTTCCCCTCTCTAAAAATAAGTCAATAAAATCTTGCCCGGCTGGTGTGGCTCAGTGGATTGGGTGCGGGCTGGGAGCCGGAGGGTCCCGGTTCAATTCCCGGTCGGGGCACATGCCTGGGTTGCGGGCCAGGTCCCCAGTGGGGGCCATGTCAGAGGCAACCATGCATTGCTCTTTCTCCCTCCCTTCTCCTCTCTCTGAAAATAAAATAAAATCTTTAAAAAGAAATAGATACATAAAATAAAAATAAATCAATAAAATCTTTAAAAAAAAGCAGACAAATATGCAGACAGTATAGTGGTATATTATCTTGGTTTCCAAATTCCATATAATAAACTCACTATGTCTGCCTTGAGTATAAAACAAATTCTTTGATGCGGAAAATACTGTTAGTCTGAAGCCTCAGCCCATACCTCGATGTACTGTGGGAAGTTCTCTGTGTTCTGAGCAGCCAATTTCAATGTGTATGTGTGTGGGGGGGGGGGGAAGGGCTCCCCTGCACCTCTGACAAGCAAGGCCAGATAGCAGCAGAGTGTCAGAAAATTCGACTCAATTCTGACACTATCTACCTGGAAAGAGCATCAGATTCCACAGGTTGAGGGCTCAGTCCTACAAGACGGCTCCCCACCCCAACATAAGATGCCAATTCCAAGTCCAAGACCAGGCTTGTACTTCTGACCAGTTGGCTATAAATCGGAGGTTCCAACAACTCCCTCCAACTCAAGCTGCCAATCACAAATCCAGGTTGTCACTTGTCCTTCTGATGGACTGGCTATTTATCAAAGGTTCCTAAGACCCCCTCCTTGGGTTCAATTAATTTCCTAATTGAAGAGTGGCTCACAGAACTCAGAGAAACGTTATTAGATCACTGGTTTATTGTAAAAGGATGTAACTCAGGAACAGCCAAACGGAAAACAAGCACAAAGCAAGGACTGAGAGGGCGAGGTTCTTCCGCGTCTTCTCCACACGCACTATCCTCCCACATCTCCACATGCTCACCAACCCGGAAGCTCTGCTGACCCCATCCTTTTGGGTTTTTATGGGGCTTCATTACATAGGCCATTGGCAACTGATTCAACCTCCAGCCCCTCTCCCCTCCCCAGAGGTCAGGGGATGGGGCTGAAGGTTCCAACTCTCTAGTCACATGGTTGGCCCCACTGGCAACCAGCCCCCATCCTTCGGTGAGTTCCAAAAGTCATTATTAACAGAGTAACAGGTACTTCATCACTCTTACTACTTGAGAATTCCAAGGATCTGGGAGCTCTGTGCCAGACAAGGAAGGAAAACCAAATATACATTTCGTATTATAAGTCACAATGACACAGCAGGTCTTTGAAAAGATAAGGTACCCAACTATTTTGGATACTTCAGCAATATGTTAGTTTTCCAAAATGTACAGATAATGTATACAGCCATTAAACAGGCCTATTCAGCTTTTGGCATTTTCTTTTAAAATATCATTTAAATCACTAGGACAATTACCTATAAAAAAGTTCATTTATTGCTTTAGTTACCTGTATTCTGCTCCTCTTAGCATAAAAGACACTCTTCACCTAGCTTCTAGACGCGAGCTCTCCATTGTATTCACTCTTATCAACTATCAGCTGCCCGTCTTTTAAATTCAATTAAAGATATCACATAAAATAAAAACAGAATCCTACAACAGGCAATGCCTTATTAAATGTTCTACAGATGGAGTAAAAGTGTAACATTCTGTCACTAGGACTTACAGTTCAGTTATAGATGCACTCTGAAATCCTCAATGCTCTAGGCCTGGTAGTCAGTTTCTTCCCACCACAAACGAACTTGCCTGGTGGGTGACTACTTTTGCATTTGACTCTGGCTCTTAATTGCCCTTAACTGGCCCTCACTGCACACACTTGGCCCTTAAATCATCTGTCACATTCATATTACTGTCTGGCATTGTGGTTTAGAGTGCTCTTTCAAAGCAAGGATCTAATCAACATTTTAAATGAACTCATCATTTTCAATATAAATTTTTCTTGGTACTGACATTCTTCGATAAGCCACCCATCAGAAGCCAGGCTAACAGAGGGTACAGTGGACACATATTGCTCTCTTAGAAGTTACACATTTTGAGTGTACAGTTACTAGTATTACTATAAGGTATCTACTGAATAGCCAGCTTCTTTAACGTTTACATTTTCTGAAAATTCACCGTTACATTTCCATCTGCATGAAGGCTGTGACGGCCACGGCTGCCAAGTCTTGGATGGCAGGCAGCATGTCACCAATGCGACACTTGTCTTCTCACTGCTTCCAGACAGAAGGAAATCTGTGAACGTGTGTTCCTTCCTATATGCTTTATGGACACAGCTCATCGGAAAATGTTTTTGAAAAGGTCAGAACTACATTTTATAGCATGCTGTTTACTCCTGTTGTGCCGGGCCCTGCCAGTATGGGTGCCTTTCTTCTTGCTGAACGCGCTGAAATTTAATATTGGAAATTAAGTCAAATCTAATCATTCTGACAATGAAGGTTGAGCCACTGAGACTGCAGTTTCCTTTTGGGGAACATTAATTTCTAGTCAATAAAATTCGAGTGGGCATGTCTAATGAATAGTTCTCCCCATCAGTCTTATACTGAGTGTTGGCTGCAGGGAAATACATTTAAATGCCATGTTTTGAGAATACAAATCTGTGCTAAGACCCTAGGAAACGGGAAAGGGGAGAATAAAGGCCTCAGAAGGTGGGGCCGGGGTGTCTCGCCCTCCAGGGAAAGGGCGTGGAAACCTGATCTCAGGTGCGCTCCTTGCACGGGACCTGCTTCCCTGTCCTGGTCCGAAAGCTGAGTGTGTGGTCGTCTGGGAGCCCTCATGGAGGGTCCGTGTCTGCGAAGGGGGCACTGACCTCACAGGCGGCAAACACAGGGTCCTTTGAGGGAACTTTGGTTACCACGTGCATGAATAAAAAGGGCGCGGCATCGCACAGCTCTTGCTTGCTACTCAAGCATACTCAAAGCTCACTTCATTCTGAGGGGAATCCGCTAAATCACAGGTACTGTTCCTTCTCTTCTTTCTCAATGGACTTAACCGAAGCGTCCCAGAGAACAGATGAAAAATAACCCGCACTTGGATGCTGTAAACCTGCCGCATGGGAAACTAAGTCACCATTTCTTAATTTCTACAACACTGGTCTCAAAGTTTCTCTGGAGACAAGAAGACAAAGTCAACAATCCCTTTGATATCAAGTCCCAAAGTGCTGGAGTTGGAATGTAACTAAAAGTGGCCCTTGGTTTTAGAAATCTTTAATAACCTGGAGAGACTTGGGTGTGACCACTGCTTTTTCTTTACAGTTAAGTTCCTGCCTGCCACACAAACGGGACTGATGGCCGACGGCCAAGAAGTTCGATACTCAGTCCAGTCAAAAAGCTGGTTTGACGACTTATTCCAACTAACGGGTCCAACAAAGGATGAGACCCCTCCAACACTGTGGGAACAGACATTGTCAATGCCTTATTAATGGACTCTTGGGACATGAAAAGAACATCAGCGTGACACCAAAAGAGCAGAGAAACAGGCAAGGTAACACCTGGAATGCACACAGCAGTCTAGGTCTCCGTTTAGCTTTTGCCTTACAATATGAGACACGTCATCCGGAGGTGCCCATTGCAGTCCCAGAGCATTTTTCTAAGGTCAGTCTAGGTTTCCGGAAAGGGTATGCTTTCCAAAGGAAACTAAACTAAACTAAACTAAACTAAAATAAAAAATAAAATAACATAAAAAAAATAAAATAAAATGAAATAAAATAATAAAATAAAAAAAATAAAATAAAATAAAAAAAAATACATGGAGTTCACTGATATTGTCTGTGGCTCAGAGTTCCAGGAAGAAGTATGTTAACACGTGTAAGTCCTCCTAAGTTGCCTCGAAACCCACGGTTATGACCATGTGAGAGGGATGTGTGTTACAGAAGGCGGAAAGAGTGATGGCAAACCTGAGTTCCTAGAGATCAACCCTGTGACGCCCTGAAGCACCCAGAGGTCCGCTTCCAGAGAAGCGAGTGTAGAGCAACTCTGAAACAAAGAAACAACTTCAACGAATAATTGTCAAAGTGCTATTGTTTGTGCAGCGGCCCCTGATCAACCCCAACTGGCTGGGAGACTCCATAAAAGGTCTGAAAAAATACGCCTTTTTATTCCTTTAGGGCACTTACTGCCTACTAGTAACTAAAAGTTGAGAGTCATGGGTAAAGCGATATTAAGTATGCAAAAAAGGACATAGATGAGGAGGGATGGGGACAGACCAGGTGTGACATTTGCTGGGCACTGAGCTACACACTGCTTTGCAGCCTTGGGAGGACGGGAGTCCACAGGAGCCGCTGGGGAGGTGCTCACAACGCTGGAAAGTTGTCTGAGGAAGTTATAAGCCTTGGCTTAAAAAAACAATCAGGCTTTAAATAGCCCCTGAAGGATGAGGAACTGGGCATGTGCGGTACCGGCCTGGCTGTACCTGAGTCACAGGACAGCTGCGGACCCTCTTCCTGAGTCTCCATCTTCAAGTCTTAAGTCATTGAACTGGGCAGAATTTAAAAGCCTTTTCTCTTAAATAAATAGTTTCTAACAAAGTAGAAAGCAAAATCCATAGAAAACTGTAAGACACAAACCCAGAGAAATACTATTGTTAGGCTGGCTAATCGGAGCGTGATCCCGGAGCCCTGGACATCTCAGGGACCTGCTGGGACGCTGGGACCTGGCTCCCTGACCTGCACACGCGGGAGACACCTGCAGGCTGGGAGTCAAAGCTGCCCTGGGGCTGCAGAAACAGTTAAGAGAAAGGAGAACTGAGGGAGAGGCAGCAGAGGGATGGAGAGCGAGATCTCTGGCAGCCAAGACTAGAGCAATTAAGAGACAAAAGCTGGAATGAGAAGCCTGTTGTCTGGGAAGAAGCCATGGACACCCAACATCCCCGCAGGAGAGCACGTGGGCCATGGGGTGCAGCCCCTCGCAGGACAGGCAGCCTTCCTCCTCGGCCCCATACACTGGCCCCCAGTGAGGCCTCCATCTGGCAGCATCCAAAAACGACATTTCAGGTAGGCTTATAGACTTATTATTTTAAAAAGCACTCAAGTTAACTATACTGTGAGAGCTCCTCAAAAACTTTTATTCCTTTTTTTTTGACCAGCACACTGCCTGGCACATACTGCCAGGCAACATTAAAAAAAAATTTTTTTTTAAATGGGCAATTTATATCACTGGGAGAATTGCATTTCACTGTTTCAGAAAATGTGGTTATTCTTGGAAAGGCTTTATTCTTCCACGACTCTGGATAACAGAGGTTTTGTCCTATTTTTATAAGCCACCCTGGACAGTGGAACACCTTAGATTGCCACTTAAGTGCACTAGGAGGGCAGTTAAGAACTCACAAGAAATTCAAGAGTTGTCATAATTGCAGGGAAGACAGTGGCTTCTACAGTCCAGGGCAGATCTGCAGAACTGACAGGAAACATCCTCCCTGTCTCTCCCCAACCAGGAACCTTCAGGACGGTTCCCTGCGTTGATTCCTGCAGGTCGCTTGCAGGAGGCAGACGAACAGAGAGGAGCCGTGAACTTCTCCAGTGCGCCCAAGCCTCCCCCTGCAGCACGGGCTAACCAGCAACAGGGAGTGTCATCCCGAAAGGGCCCCGACATCGGCCAGCCACACGGAGTAACAAGGGCCAGAATCAGGCACTCAGGGCTCTCTTCGAAGGCTGACCTCCCTTCTCCTTCCCCTTCATTACCTGGTATTCTACGTGCACTAGACATGGGTAGAGTTTTTACAAATTAAATAACTTTCTTAAAATATAATAGATCATCACATACAATTCTCTTTGAAGGTCTTTCCAATGCAGTTACCAAAATTAATTTATAAAATATTGTGCAAAAACACTGACCTCAAATAAATAGGGGAGGAAAAGTGGGAAGACCTAAACTGTTTTTTTGGTTTTTTTTTAAATTAGAAGATAAAAACAGCAGCTGCACTTCAAAATATTTGCAGGCTGAAATGCCTCAAGAAGGCTATGAAAAACAGCCCTCCAAGTCAGAGGTGCATTTTCAAGTGAGGTTTTCTGTGTTCAAAACTCGCAATGGACGCCTCCACTGAGGTCCTTCACCACGCCCTCTTTGACCAGCCGTAGGAGCAGCTGGGTCTCCGTGGTCACGTTGTGCATGGTCTGGAAGTTCATGGCGGCCATACAGAGATTGTCAAAGTAATGCAAAGGTGTTTTGGGCTGACTGAGGTCATAGCCAAAGCCTGCCAGACTGACTTCATCACACAGATGCGTGGCTAAGATAACAGCGATGACACCAATCGTGGGCACATTCTGAAAAAGAAAAAGGACAAAAACATCTTAGCACGATTCACGGCTTCCCAAGTAGTATAGATACCATGCCGAGTCATAAAGCCTGCAGTGGGGGCTGCACGTTTAAACATCACACAATTTTATACATCACAGAATTCTAAAGTTTGACTTTCTGTCCAAGGCAAGATTCTAGACTGTAAAACACGGGCTGTGGTGTGAATACTTTTAGCACACCACCCAGAGGCAGCGTGCCACACGGGTTCTTTCAGTTCTTTCTGCACCAAGCTAGAAGTTTATTTTCCTAAAACTTCCACCTACTGGTCCTATGTGTGACGACCAGCACTGCAAAACAAGCCTATTTCCTCTTGCACATGGCAAACGTCGAAGGTCTGTTCTGGGATAAGAGGCTAAAGGGGCTCCCACAGTCCTCGGGACATGTCCCTCCCTGGCCGCACCTGCGGACCGCTGTGCCCGCGAACACAGCAGTGTCCGCACCGCAGGCGGAGACTCTGCTCGCCTGCGGCCCTCATTTGCTTTTCTCGCAAACAGCATTTCAGGCCATTTTCACATGTACAGCTGCTCAGTCAGTTTCTGCTCACCCTCTCTTTGGGCAAATACAGTTTTAGGCCCCAAATGTCTAAACCATTTGGGATCTGACTGGATCAGCACTCCCTCTTCATGGCTGATACCTTGCCACTTGCAAATCTGGAACCTTGTTTTTGGGATGTCCAGCCCAGCCTTGCACAGACAGCACCCAGGGCGGGGAGGAAGAGAAAGCCCCACAGCTGTCTCAGCCCTCGCTGAAGGCTGATGCTGACCTACTAACTGATATCTTCTGTTGCACATTTTTTCAGGTGCGGATGGGCCTCAACTGTTCATCTCAGCTAAGTCTGTGGGTTGCAGAAACAACCTTCATCTCCTGTAAACAGGATGAGTGAGTGCTGCAGGGTCCCCAACTGAGGAGTGATTAGTAAGTACCCTTGGCTGAAGCCACCAGTCGTTGAAAGCAGCTTCCTTCTCCTCATTGTATTGCACCTACCTCTCCAAGCCAACCTCACTTGTTAAAAAGGAACTCCATAGTCATTCTGCAGGTTTGAAAACAGAAACAGAGAAACCAACCCAAAGGAAGCCTTCCTCCTGCTCAGCCTTGGGACCCCCAGGCAGTGTCCTGCCATCTCCACCTGTGGTCAGCTTGGCCCCCAGCCCGGAGGGCGCACTCAGTCAGAGCGAGTGGAAGAAGCATTCTCAAATCAACTGTTCACAGGGGCACTGCACGGAGAGAAACTCAGAAACTGTCAAAAACTACCTGAACCATGTTATCTCTGGAACATGCCCCCTAAGATCACTATCCAACAGACTTCCCTTTCTGTGGAAGGCCATATGCATGAGGAAAGTCCTGGACAATGTAATTTTTTAGATCAGAAGTCATCTTTTAAGTTACTGTTTTCATCCAAAAGAAAAATACCATCTTGTCCACTATAAAGAAATATTCAATTCAAATATGTAAATGGATTGTAACATAGAAAGTAAAACTCTCCCATAGTCTGAGTCTCCAGAGAAGGGCATTCTTCAGTTTGATGTTTATTTCCAAGCTTTTTCCTGTGCATCTCTATATACACATCTTTATTTTCAAACAAAAATGGGACTGTATAAATGTTTTGTAACTTAATTTCCTTACTTAATATATTATGGCGGTGTTTTCGTTTCCATTAGTTTTTCTTCACCCTTAACAGTCACACAATATTGCACTGACTGAATCATAATACGTTCATACAACCCCCTAATGGTGAAGTTTAGGCTGATTTTAATCCTTTGCTATTAATGCTATGGTGAGTATCATAGAATATCCATCTTTTCAGAGTTCTCTAATTTCCTTATACTAAAAATTTTACAGTAAAATTACTGGTTCAAAACTTATTCATATTTAAAGTTGATATATGTTGCTAGACTACCTCACCATCATATAATTCTACCCAAAAGCGTAGGACTAAGTTCTGCCCCAAATCTAGCAATGAAATCCAATGCCTATATCTGTTTTCTTCCCCAAAAAGCCCGCTCTGTTAAGTACTCAGACTTCTCAGCTCCGCCCCATTCATACTTTTTGCTCTCCTCGGCCTACCCAACACTGTTAGCAACAACGATAATAAAAAAAACAACAAGCCCCAAGGGCATTATCGGGCTTTTAAATCTTTGGTAAAAAAACAGACAAAAAAAGTCATTTGGCTCTGATTTGCTTTTGATTATTGGGGAAGTGGAACCGTTTGCCATGTATTCCTTGGCTGTATTAATTTCTTCTTTTGTGAAATGTCTGCTCACGTCCGTTCCTTATTTCTTGTTTGGTCATCTTTTTGATTTAATAAGGTCGCTTTGTGTTTTGAGAGTATTTACTCTCTAATATACAGGCTACACTCCCCCCATTTATTTTGTTCTAACTCTCATTTCTGACACCTTTTGCTGTTCAGCAATTTCATATTTTATGCAATTAAATCTGTCCATTTTTTTAAAGGTTATCTTTTTTTTTTTTTAAAGATTTTATTTATTTATTTTAGAGAGAGAGGAAGGGAGGGAGACAGAGAGGGAGAGAAACAGCAATGTATGGTTGCCTCTCACATGGCCCTCATGGGGACCTGGCCCGCAACCCAGGCATGTGCCCTGACCGGGAATTGAACCGGGACCCTCTGGTTCCCAGCCCGCACTCAATCCACTGAGCTACACCAGCCAGGGCTAAAGGTTATCTTTTAATAAAATCTCCTTATAAACAAATGAGCATTTGCCTGTGTTTAAGAAAAATACTATGGAATTTAATAAAGAAACAGGCTAGTTTAAAAGATACAGAAATCTAAAACAATTGAAAGATGCCCAAGTATATTTATAGTAAAACCTCTTTTTTTTTAGCCTTGCCCAAGGACATGTTTTCATTGCTTTTAGAGAGGAAGTGGGGGAGAAAGTAAGGGGGAAACATCAATGTGAGAGAAACGTCAATTGCCTCTTCATGCATGTACCCCAACCGGAGAATGAACCAGCATGTGCTCTGACTGGGAATCAAAACCACTCCAACCAGCTGAGCCACCTTTGTAGCTTAGTTTAAGAATCTTGCCAAAGTCTGCTTAAGTCTTTAAAAAAAAAACTGTTGTTGAAAGTGATGCTAACAGATTAACATGTTTTGGGGAGAGGCTATGTGCTCCATGTGGGAGAGAGCAGCTAAAGCACCACATTGAACGACTCCAGTCATAGTCCCTGACAGTCACTGGTGAGGGGCAGGGCCTCTTTCCTCTGAGAGGAAGAATGCACCACTTCTGGAATGGAAAACTGGTCCCAGACCTGCTTCTGCAACGGGCAGGAACTATCTGTGGGCCTGCCGTGGATGGAGAGGCAGGAAAGCACCAGAGGGCAGAGCATCTGAGGAAGATGGCAGCCTGCGGGGGCAGAGCTTCAACACTACGAAATGCACAGCTGAGCTGCGCAGTCGAGCCTGAGGCTGGAGCCAGGGTTGAATTTGGCTGTCACCAACCATAGTAAAGAACTAGGTTTGGTTTTCAAGGAGCCTCCGTAGGTGTTCGTTTTCCCTAATAACCGCAGAGTTAGTCCTTTAAAATGTACACAGTTGTTTTCAAGAATCTTTATAATGAGAATTTGATTTATATTGCAAATAAAGGAACCTTCTAGTCTGCCTATCATTGACTACACTTCAGAGTCTGGTTCAGTGTTTGCAAACTGTGACCCTGGCTGTTGGGAGCCAGCCTGTACCCGATCCATGATACAGTCAGGACAGAGAGGACGCATCTGCACAGCAGAAGCGACGTTGGCAGTTCTCTTATATATCTCCCTTCACATGCTTGCTTTTGTTGAATAATTGGTGGTAGGATTCTTAGATATTGGCACTTTGCTACTGAAGACTGGCACAATTTCTCATGATTTTGAGTAGTATGACTTTACTGACCACAAAAGCCCCTAACCTATATTGGCCATTTTTCCCCACATGAAAGGGTTAAGGAGAGGAATAAGTTTTAAGCAGGACAGCTGCCAAAACGCTGAAGAAGGTCGTTGCTAGGGGCAACGCCTCCTGAACAATTAACACTTGTAAGCTCAAGAAGCCACAACCCACCCCCAAGATAGATAGCGAATGTCCTTGACTAAAAACTATCTAACTCAGACTATTCAACTTGAAAGCAACCATTTGTTCTCATAACTGAAATCTGAAATGTTCTGTATTTTTTCTAAATTGCTCATGTTTCAGCCTTTTTTCTGCCTTAATGATTTGTAACATGCATCTGTTTCTCACACTGATTTGTAACCCTCCTTATAAAAATAAAGAAAAGTTCTTTTGGAGTGTCAGTCTGGCCCCAGAGGTCTGGCTGGCCCAGCCAGATCCCTGAGGTCTGGCTGTCCTCCTACACCCCATTGAGAGTGTACGGAGTTGTTCATTTCGCCTTACTGTTTCCTCCTTCGAGGACCCGGAGACCTGCCGAGGTTAGGACTCTAGCACCTGGCCAGCTTCACCTCCTAGGAAATATCTCAGGCCCTCAGTGTGAGCAGCAGCCCCACATTTCAAAATTCCTTTACATATAAAGGTTTTGCTCAAAATTTTGTTTAAGAATGACTTCCACCGCTTTAACAAGTTTTAAAGACACAGGTCTAGCTATTCAGATCACAAAGAAATAGGTAATAAAGGCCTCGCCGCCTCCCCGGTGGCAGCACAGGCTAATTGCAGGTAAAGAATTGACGGCGGTGAACAGCCTATAGTGCAAAGATTCTCAAATTAGGCTGCAAAATAAAACCACTCGGGGAACTCTGAAAATTCCAAGGTATAGCCCACAGCACAGACCAATTAAATCAGAGTGTCTTGGGAAGGGCCTATGCCCTTCCCAAGTACTGTTCTGGGGGATGACTTTATTTACTATCACCTATAAAATGATGAGAAATGTCAATTCTCACCTGAGCAGGCCACAGAGTTAAAATGTAAAGAACCTTCCAAGCCATCACAGTGCCTTTCAGTATCCTGCAAGTTAGTTATATGGAGTCCCAGAGTAAGAACGCTTTAAATAACATCTCAGTGACCTAATGTTAATGTGCTGATTATACTAAAGAGATGAATCACCAGGGGAAAGGCCAAGTAAACAATGAGGAGCCCTGAAGTCAAGGTGCAGACTGGAGAACACAGATGAAGCCTCTAACCACGGACCAGTCTCACTACTGGAAAGTGCCCCTAGGTATACAGCTGAACCCAAGTGAAATTTGTGCAGATGCCGCCCCTCAGCCACAGAGAACGGTTAAATTTCAGTAGCAACAAAAATACCTTATCTCGGCCCCAGAACCTTGACTGAGGCTCTGAATATTGAAGGATGTCAAACGCAGTCTCTTTGATAATAACTGGATTCAAAATCCTGAAATTTTTTGGCTGTAATGGGATTTTTTCTGCCACCTGCTTCCAAAAGAAGAGTCGTACCCAAAATGGCTGAGAAAAGAAAACAAACAATCATTAGGGGCATTTAGTTGTCATCTGATCAGTGGAGGGCGAGAAGGCCTCCCCTGACACGCAGGCCAAGCCATGGTCGTCACCCCTTGTGGGCATGCCTTCTGTAGCAAAGTCACAGATCTTTGCAAATTCAGTATCTCGACTCAAAAAAGCAACTCCAAAGGACCTGCTTTATGAAGGTGGCACTGGACAAGGACAGAAACTGCAGAAGCAGCTCTTGTTTGTTTGGGGAAGAAATTCTTCAGGGAGAGACCTGAGGTGGTAGCCTTTTCAGGACTGAAAGCCACCAGGTGGCCCAGGGGAGACCAGCAAACAGAAACAATCCAAGAGTGTGAAGTGCTGGGAGTGTCCGCTCTGATCAGGCTCTCACCCCGTGTCCTCTCTCTCCACTTACTCTGCTCCCCTGTCCTGTGAAGTCTCTTGGTAACTGACTGTAAGTCATTTCGTATGTGCTTCATCTTCCAACTAAAACAACTTCTACTCAATAGAAAGTCCAGAAGACCATGATAACCTGTACAGAATCAAACTCTGGTGATACAAAGTCTCTATCACATGAAGCTTATGTGAAAAGTCTCATATGTTCTATTAATTTTATAGACAGCTAGTTGGTGCAAGTGTTTATAAATGCACACACACTCCACGACGGCTGGCCTCTGAAAGTTATTTCGACACAGTGGATGGGACAATAAAGTAATGTGATTGGTCATTGTAAAGACAAACAACAGGAATATAACCAAGGGAGGAGCATCTCCTCCAGACCTGCCCCTCTGGAATGCTGTGAATTTACTCTTACAAGAGCACCACTAATCAAAGTGCTTTTGGAGAAGTTCTCCGAGAATATTCCTAGGAGATTTTATGTATATACTTTGAATGTCCTCAATAATGGTTTACATTAATCTGTGTAAACCTAATTTCTAGAAAGAGCCAAAAGCCACATAAGTTCAATTCTGGTGAATAAGGTGGATGATCATCATTGGTAACAACATTTTTGGTTCCAAACTTGATATTTCCATTGAGTAATGATCATAATTTCCACGTGTGACTCGATCAAATTCTGAAAGCCATTTCCGGCAAGGGGTTCTGCAGGGTTTCTACAGGGAGTGGTTATTAAAGAAAACACAAAAGTGTGCCTTCCACTGTGTTTCTTTAAAAGCAAGCCTGTAATTACAACGAGAGACCCCTTTGCTTTTCACAAAGACACATCTGACGGCTGAATTTCTAGTGCTTACCAGGGTTTCATTTTTTACCATTGCTTGAAGCCAGTTGAAGTCAACACTCTTAAATAAAACAGCAACAAACAAGTCATTGGAATAATATTCGAAGTCAGACAGGGGGGCGCCTTCCGGGTAAGTCATTCTTATAGTAGTTTTATTTCCAACATGCTCTGAATATCCCTCAACTGGTGCACTGTTTAACCTATTTCAATAAAAAGGACAAGAAAAATGACAGAGCAGGACATTAACTATCTTATCACGTTACATAAAAATCCCCTCCTCATGTTCTCCACAGTTTTTTGGGGTGAACATGGGAATGAGTACAAGGCTGGGGGCAGGGTACCGTCCCAGCAGCCTCCTTTCCTCTACAGCCCAGCCCTTGCCAGGTACTTGATGAAGGCAGCCTCCGGTCCCCTGTGAGGGACTCTGAATGTCACGCAATTCTCTCTAGTCCTGCTACTTTAAGCCAATCCAAACATATCATACTTGGGGGTTTTCTCTGGGCACTGGTAACATTTCCTCGAAAGCCTCCCATGGTGCTCAGATGTTGGTGGCTCTTGCTAGAATTTCAAAAAGGTAATCAGAGAGGAAAACCTAGAAACCAGGGCAAGGGAGACACAAGTGGCAGTTACGTGTGGCCAGGGTTGAACCAGGGGCAGCAATGGGCCCAGGCGCGGCCTGGTCTTCAGCAAGGATTTGGGACACATGTAACTGTTGGATCAGTGAAGGCTTTACCAGGGTAGTTTAGTTGTTTGGGGGGAAAGTCTAAGCATTCTTCCCAAAGCAAGAACACGCACTGTCACACAGGTTTGTAGTCTGGTCCTTCACCTGAACTGTGGCACCTGTATCTAACCTTTCTTTTCTATTCCGCTGTCACTTCCTCTTCTAGATCTCAGACACCTAACCCCTGGATTACAAAAGGTATTAGACATGACAGTTAAATGCAAAGCATGACCCTGGACCAGTTATTTTTTCTTTTTCTTTCTGTTTTTCCCCCTCTTTCTCTTCCTTTCTAAAATAAAGGACTTTATAAGGATAACTGGTGAAATTTGAATAAAAACTGTAGGTAAGGCCTATTGTATCAGTGTTAATTTCCTCATTTTGAATATCATCTCTGGCTCTATAATAGCATGTCCTTGTTCTCAGGAAACACACACTAAAGGATTTAGTGGTAAAGGAGCTACATATCTGCAACTAACTCTGAAAGGGTTCAGAAAGAAATAATACTGTATGTAGAGAGAAAATGATAAAGTGTTATCAGTTGGGGGATCTGGGAGAAGGGTGAATGGGATTCTTTGTACTATTTTTGCAACTTTAGGTCTGGGATCAATTTAAGTCTAAAAGTTACCCTCGAAAGCTTCTTAACTGAGCTTCTCCCTCATATTTATGCTAAAGCCACCTTTTCTCTGTCCCCAGTGCTCAGGGGCCTCCCAGTGCCTGTGCATAAAATCCACGCTCCCTAGTCTGGTGCCTGCCATCACCAGGCACTTTCCCAGCCCCCGTTCCTGCTTTCCCGGACTTTCTTCCTCCTGCCAGGTGAGGCTCCTCACCCAGGTCTCGCTGCCCACCCTCCTCCCTGAAGAGCCAACCCTGCTCAGGGCTGCCCGTCTGTCCCACATCTCCCCTCTGGACCAGACTGTGCACCACAGGCACCCCTGGTTTCTCACCTCCTCTCCTCCCATTTCCCAGTCATGCACCATAGATGGGCATGGGGTCCTGTCTGCCTCCCCGGGTGCTTCCTGTGCATGGGGGACCATTCAGCTGCTCACAGAAGGCCAGGGTTGAGGTTCTAGAAGCTTCAAAACTCTGCATTTGGAATGCTGGGGCCTGGCTTGGAGCCTGGGGCCTATGGTGTCCTCATCTATGACACTGGCCAACACTGGGAGCTTCACCAAGGAAGGAGGACATCTAAAGCACATGACACGCACTGTCACACAGACACCAGCCAGTGAAGGGCAGCAGATATACCTGCCTTCACCCCAACCTTTACACTCCCATTTCACACCGTTCCTGCTTTCTGGTCTGGGGCCCACAGTACTCGCTCTGCCTTAAAACTTGGTTCTCACCTGTTTCTCCTATTTCTCAGAACTTACAAAAGTCTGGTTCTTTCCTACAAATACCTCATACCCCCTGCCCTCTCCTCCTTACCCCCACATTCCTACATATTCCCCCCAAAACAGAAGCCAGCATTTATTGAACATTTACTATGGGCCTGACGCTACTCTAAGTGCCTTTAATCTGCTCACTCATCTCGTCTTCACAGTGCCCCTATCAGGTCTGCGCTCGCGCTGCCTCCACCTACACACGAGAAAGCGAAGGCACAGGACAGTTAGGAAAGCTGCCTGAGAGCTCAGCTACTGGGGACACAGGCATTACGTTGTCATATCACCACTTTCAGTTTAAAATACCTGAATGGATCTTGTCACCCTCTCTCACTAACCAGAGATTTTCCTCACCTGCTCCATTTCTGCCAGTGGTTCCACCGCCGTCTCAGACCCTGAGACCTGAGCACTTGGTGTCCTCTGACATCGGTGATCAACTGTCAGAAGTCCTGTAATTTACCTTCCAGTATGGCTCTCCTACTTGTTCCTTAGCCTCTATTTCTTCGCGCTCTGTCTCATGTCAGGCCCACACACTGCAGGCCCCGCTGATCGCAACCTCTAAACCCAGGCGCCCGTCCCTATTTTCTCCTGCCTCCAATCAAATCCACATCCAACTCCGACAAATTTAATGAGCACCTACCTTTCTGCCAGTTCTGCACACCCTTAAGATAGGGACAATTTACTAAAATAAATTAAGAGCCTAAAACCATTTAAATATCTTTAAGCCAACAATTCTAGGAATTCTTAGAATTATTTCCAAGGAAATAATCAGAGATATACATAAAGACATATGTATGGGAATGTGTGAAGCGTTTTCACAATAAAGAACTAGAAACATTCTAAATGTCCTGCAACTGGAAAATGGCTAAATGACTTATGATACACTCATTAGAGGAATATTAAATACTCAGTAAAATTAGTCTCCCCAAAGACATTTAATGACCTCAGAAACTACTATACTATCAAGTTAAAAAAGTAAAATATTCCATAAGAATATAAATGCACTCATTAGTATGTATATAGAACAAAAGTGAAAAAAATACAGCAAATTAATAGTGCTTGGTTATTTGGACTGATTTTTTTCTTCCTTATATTTTCCTATATTTTTAATCTTCAAGAATAAATATATTTTACTTTTATAATCAGAAAAATTTACAGCCAGCTAAACTAAGAAGAATCTCGGCTGATTGTATTATGGCCTGTTGGATGCATAAAAACTCCTCTGCCTTCTGCACCCCAAGCAGCCCACCACCCAGGGCTGCCCCCACCGGAGCCTGCTCCCAGAGGCCAGGCACCCCACTGACTCAGTCTCCCCCATCCTCCTCTTGGTGCGCCTGGCACAGCCTTCCTCCTTTGCTGGCTGATCTGAATCTATCTATCCTTCCAAACCTCACCTCTTCTGAAAGTGTTCTGCCAAACTGGGGTCAATATAACAGTTTGGAATATCTAATAATCATTTCATGTTTTCGTTTCAATTATTTACACAGTTAACTCCCCTGATGGCAGGGACATGCCGTGCTGCCCAGTCCTCACTGTTCCTGGTGCCGAACATGCCAACAGCCGTGAACTCAACCCTAGAGGAGAAAGGCTGGTTGGAAACGAACGTACCTTATCACGACGTCGAACTGGTTGAGGGCGTGGCCCAGCTCTAGGCCGTGGAGTATTCCGCCGCTTCCGACAACCACACAGCGCCGACAACCCCTTGCACTCAAGTGTTCGGGAAAGTCGTGCTCAGGCAGTATTTCCAAGAGGTCCTGGACCTTACTGGAGAACTTCCGGAATCCAAAAGGAGGATCGTACTTGTACTCGGCCTCATTCACTTCAGGGGCTTTCTTCACGAAAGGCAGCAAGTCCACGCTGTACCTGTGCCCGAACAACCGCGCCATGGACTTCTTGGCAAACTTCGGTCGGCATTCCTTTTGCAAGACCTGCTGAGCGTATTTCTGAGCTCTCTGGAACGAGATCACACCAATCGGAGTTTAATGCACTCCCAGGCATTAGAAACAGACCCTCTATAAGATGTCTCATGTAGCTCCCCTTTTGATGCTCTTTTACCAGATTGTCTGCTTTTAGCAGTTAATCTATGCTAGAAATTCGAAGAAAAAACCTGGGAGAATCACATGACAAGGAGACAGACTGAACCAGAACAGCTTTTTTCATTACAGAAGTGAAGCAGAAAGGCCCTCCACCTTGTACCACCCCCAGCCTAACCTCGTTCAAAAAAAAAGTGAGGCGTAGGAGACATATTTTGAGGTGTTTAAGATTTCATGTTTCATAAAATCCCGATACATCCTACAACATGGATGCACCTTGCGGACGTTATACTGAGTGAAATAAGCCAGTCACATGTGGTGATTGTGGTGGGGGGGGGGCGGGCGGTACAAGAGGACTAAATGGTCATGGGAAAAAATTCAATACAAAAGAAACAAAAATAAACCAGTCCCCAAAATACAAATACTGTATGATTCCATTTATATAAGGTAGCAACAGTATTCGACTTTACAGAAACAGAAAGTACAATGGTGGTTACCAGGGACTGAGTGGAGGAGAAAATGGGAAGTGGGTAGAGTTTCAGTTTTTAAGATAAAAAAGTTCTACGAATCTGTGTCACAGTGAATATACTTAAAGCCTAAAAATGGTTAAGATGGTAAATTTTATGTTATGTGTTTCTTACCACAAGCAAACATTTTTTCATATTTCAGGTTTCGATCTGGCAGGATGAGAAACGGCTTATTTATCAGTTGGGGCAATGACCTTCATACAGTCTAAAACGCAGATCACTTGAAATGTAATCAGAGAATGATGTCGTGTCAACACAGAAGTTGCCTTGGTTTCATACACAATTTCCCCTGTAGATTAACATTTTGCATCAACGAGGAACTACCAAATGCCAAGTACACTAGCCCAGCTGAACACAGCAAGTCACAGAAGAACATGGTACAAATGCCCATTTGCCCCAGAGTCTTCCTCTTGGCTTAGTCTGTTCAAATGCTGCCTCAGAACCAACCGACTGGCAGAAAACTCTCCCCATCACTGTGCTTTTTGTCCTTCTTTCTGCACCCAGCAGCCTTAGCCCTCCCTTACACCTCCTGCCACCAAGCTACCTTCACACGCACATGAGCACCAGCAAGTATGTGTGTGTGTGTGCATGATTCTACATTTACTGGCATATTTTCAGGATTGAGCACGTCTTTTGAACTGTGTCAGTACAACTATGAGGATTATTATTGTTGTAATAATTTTCAATGTTTGCCCCAAGTATGTTTTTTCTCAGTCTTGTTATTTTTAATTGTCAGATTTTTGTACAACACGGTTTCTTGTATTTCTTATTTTTCAATTACACATGGCATACAATATTATATTAGTTTCTACTATAAAACATAGTGATTAGACATTTATGTAACTTATTAAGTGATCACCCCAAAAAGTCTAGTACCCATCTAATAGCATATATAGTTATTACAATATTATTGACTATATGCCCTATGCTGTATTTTACATACCTGTAACCATTTTTAAAAAGATTTTATTTATTTATTTTTATTTTTTTAAAAGATTTTATTTATTTTAGAGAGAGGGGAAGGGAGGGAGACAGAGAGAGAGAAACAGCAATGTATGGTTGCCTCTCACATGGCCCTCACTGGGGACCCGGCCTGCATGTGCCCTGACTGGGAATCGAACTGGGACCCTCTCTGGTTCCCAGCCCGTGCTCAATTCACTGAGCTACACCAGCCAGGGCTTATTTATTTATTTTTAGAGAGAAGGGAAGGGAAAGTGAGAGGGAGAGAAACATCAATGTGTGCTTGCCTCTCACACGCCCCCTACTGGGGACCTGGCCCGCAACCCAGGCATGTGTCCTGACTGGGAATCTAACCGGCAACCCTTGGTTTGCAGGTCGGCACTCAATCCACTGAGCAACACCAGCCAGGGCCTCTGTGACTATTTTTGAAACTGCCAACTTGTACTTCTTAATCCCTTCACCTTTTTCACCAGCCCTCAACTCTCTTCCCATCTGGCAACTATCATTTTGTTTTCTGTATCCATGAGTTTGTTTCTGTTTTGTTTGTTTACTTAGTTTTTTAGATTCCACATATAAGTAAAATCCTGTGGTATCTGTCTTTCTCTGTCTGACTTATTTTACTTAGCACAATACCCTCTAGGTCCACTGATGTTGTCACAGATGGAAAGATTTAATTCTTTCTATGGCTGAGGAATATTCTTCTTCAACCAATCATCTATCCATGGACACTTAGGTTGCTTCCATGTCTTGGTTACTGTAATAATACTGCAATAAACATAGGGATGCACATATCTTTCTGATTTAGTGTTTTGAGTTTCTCTGGGTAAACACCCAGAAGTGAGACTGCTGGGTCATATGGTAGTTCTGTTTTTGATTTTTTGAGGAACCTCCACACCGTTTTCCATAGTAGCCGTATCAATTTACAGTCCCACCGACAGTGAGTGTACAAGGGTCCCCTTCCCTCCAAGTCCTTGCCAGCACTTGTTTATTGATGATATCCATTTGCACAGGTGTGAGGTGATATCGCATTGTGGTTTTAATTTGCATTTCCCTGATGATTAGTGACGCGGAGCATATGGGTGTCCTCTTTGGAGAAATGTCTATCCAGGGCCTCTGTCCATTTTTTAATTGGACTGTTTGTCTTTTTGGTGTTAAGTTGTGTGAATTCCTTATTATCTTTTGGATATAAACCTCTTATTGGATATATCATTGGCAAGTATCTTCTCCCACTTGATAGGTTCTTTCTATTTTGTTGCTGGTTTCCTTTGCTGTCAAATACGTTCTAGTTTGATGTCGTCCCATGTGTTTGTTTTTCTTTCGCTTCCCTTGCCCAAAGTGACAAATCCAAAAAAATGTCACTTAGAGCGATGCTGAAAAGTTTACTGCCTCTGCCTATATTTTCTTGTAGGATTTTTATGGTTTGGATTCTAACGTTTAAGTCTTTAATCTAAAATGTGCCTAATTTTAACAAATCATTTTTTTAAAAAATCCTCTTGTCCTGCCTGGTGTAGCTCATTGGATTGAGTGTCTGCAAACCAAAGGGTCCTGGTTCGATTCCCAGTCAGGGCACATGCCTGGGTTGCAGGCCAGGTCACTGGTGGGGGCACACGAGAGGCAACCACACATTGATGTTTTTCTCCCTCTCTCTCAAAATAAGAAAATAAATCTTTTAAAAAATCCTCCCCTCTGATTTTATTTTAATAATTCAAAG
>PVJI01018943.1:0-32181 GCA_004026765.1 Micronycteris hirsuta
AACTGTCTCTTTTTCTCTTGCTGCTTGTAAGATTCTTTCCTTATTCTTGACCTTGGGTAATGTAATTATGATGTGCCTTGGTGTGTTCCTCTTTGGGTCCCGCTTCTTTGGGGTTCTCTGAGCTTCTTGGACTTCCAGGAAGCCTATTTCCTTTGCCAGATTTGGGAAGTTTTCCTTCATTATCTGTTCAAAAATACGTCAATTTCTTGGTGTTCCTCTTGTCCTTCTGGCAGCCCTATGATCCGGATATTGGGTCGTTTACAAATGTCTCTGAGGTTCCTGAGACCCTCCTCATTTTTTTGAATTCTTGTTTCTTCCTTCTGGTCCACCCCATTGGTTTGAGATCCAACTTCCTTTTTTTTCTGTTGGTTCCCTGTAAATCTTCTTCCATTATCCTTATCATATTCTTCATCTGTTCAATTATTTGCGTCCACCTATCTTCCAGTTTTGTTAGCATTTTGATTACAAGCATTTTAAACTATGCATCTGATAGGTTGACTATGTCGTCATCCATTAGTTGTAATTTGTTCTGATCTTTCATTTTGGCCATTTTCATTCTTTTTCTCTCGGTGCACTTGTCGGCTCGCAGGTGCCCGCAACCTGGGTCGCTTTTTCGGTGACGTTGCTTCTGGGGGCGGGGCCTGGGAGGAAGCAATGGAGACCTCCGATCACTGTGGGCTCCTGTCACTCCTCTGCTTCCCAGTTCCCCACCACCTTTTCTGCCAGACTCGGTTCTGCTGGCTCCGTCCTGGCCCTTCTCCGGCAGCATCGCAGGCTTGCGGGATTCACCCCTTGTTCGCAGCCATGCCCTGTTCAGGCACTGGTGGCCTGAGTCCCTCCGTGAGAGCTGCCTCTCACTCCGTTCCTCCGCCCGGTTCTGCCCCGCTTACCAGCCTGGATGTTCGTCTTCTCCTGCCTCCTGGGTGTCGGACTTCCCTTCAGTTCGATTCTGTCCGTCTGGTTGTTTAATTTTTCGCTACTGCATTCATTGTTTGGACACTCTGGATGTGCGGGCGGCGAGGGCGTCCACCTACGCCGCCATCTTGGCGGAAGTCTTCGGAAAGTGTAGGCGGCACAGACACCCCAAAGGAACTCAGGATGAGGATGTTTTTAAGAGAAAAATGTTAGTGAGTCAAACTATAGTGACATTGAGGAAGAGAAAATTAGGTTATAGACTAAGCTAATAACTTTACTTCTATAAAATAATTTATTTTATGTTTAACTTAAATTATGCCTGGATTGTAAAATAGAAATTGAGTAGTTTCTTTTTATCTGTTTGTTATAAATTTGTAATATTATGGATGAAGGTGTGATTCCTAATTAAATACTGTACTCTTCCTTTATTTCATAGCCATGAAGCTGATGACTGCTTTGGTGAATGTTGCCTTAAACCTAAGTATTCATCAGGATAATACACAGAGACAATATGAAGCTGAAAGAAATAAAATGATTGGGAAAAGAGCCAATGAAAGGTTGGAGTTACTACTTCAGAAACGCAAAGAGGTACGTTTCATGGTATCTGAAATTCTTATGTTCTGTACATCTGTAAACAATATATTAGTTTTTTATTCTTTGTAAAGCAGTTTGTGTATTTTTTAATTTACCTTTTAAATTATATTCTTTGATCTCAAAGTTTTTAAATGAAAATACAGTGTTCAGCCAGTGATTTCTGAGTGCTGTCTGATGTCAGAAGAGAATCACAGTACAACTCTACTTTTGAAGGAATGTAGTACGGGAGTTAGGTAACTCATTAAGATTATCATACTGTGGACAGGGAAAGCATGATGAGCATTAACATCAGAAATAAGGGCATGCAACACCTGCATTTCCAGGAGAAAGCCAAAGACTACATATTATCTAAATGTATAAGGCATTCTTCTGAATAAGATTGGTCCCAGTTTTATAATGAAATTTTTATATATATACTGAAAATGATTTTTAACTGAGATTTTAGTAGGTAATATTTTTATTCATTGCTAGGAACTAAAATTTTAGATCTACAGTATTAGTCTGTTGCTACCTATAGATTGCTGTCAATGAGTAATGGGTTATAACAGGCAACAAGAAGCAACAAACTTATGATTAAGTTATCATCCATTCTGTATTGGCATGCTAGGACTATTGTAATAGATACCACAAACTTACTGACTTACAGAACATGAAGTTATTTTTACAATTTTGTAGACTAGAAATTGAAGATAACTCATCTTCGCATAGCCTGCTCCCTGTATATGTGAGTCAGTCTCTAAATTTCTCCTTTAAGAAACTAGTCATACCGTATTATGGTCCCGCCCTACTTCAATATAACCCCATACTAACCTATTACTTCTGCCACACCCTATTTCCAAATGAGGTTTGAAGTACTGGGTTAGCACTTTAGCCTGTGAATTTTTGAGTAGCACATTTCAACTTAAAACACATACCACGTTTGAAATACTATGGGCTTAAATTTTGGAACTGTAGCTTCAGTAAGTACTGCTAACCAAACATATAGTTGTTATAAACTTATTATTTTAAAAAATAATAAATGCAGGAAAACTAAATTTTAAAACTTAGACTAATATACAGTAGTTTGAATGCTTTAGTATAAAAGTATTTTTAAACTTACTTCAGTAAAACCTGAAACAAAGTATACAGAAAAAGGATAAGTGTAAAGGAATAAGTCTGAGAAATTTTTTCATATTGGAGTATACAGTTAAAGCCAATATTTCACTGAGTATTAATACAACACAAAACAGAATATGAAATAACACATTGAATGTAATTTTGTATCAGCATTTTTGTTCCTTCTAAGCAGTGAGTAAACCCAAACTTTAACTGATAACGTTGCCTGAAATTTATTTATTTGCTATAGTGTTTTATTTTGTTGCTACATTCCACCATTGATGGCTCGGATCCATGTTAACTTCTCATTTACTATGCCTGCTATACTGGGAACTTGGTCAACTCACAGTTATGGTCTATAATCAGATACAGAGTCATATTTGGATACTTTAGGTAGATTGGAAGTTTTTTCTACAGTGACAAGTATGACAATCATGGGTGATTTGTCTAAGAAAGGAAAAAGCAAGCCAGGGGACATGTTTTGGACAAAAGAAGTACAGAAATTGAGCCCTAGTCCCAAAACAAGTGATATTTTGGAGATAGGAATCTTGCTGCACTTTTCAAGAGAGACAGAGGAGGTTCTAAAACCACTGTAACATAGCTGTAGAAGTAATGCAAGAATATTGGTAAGATCAGATATCCATTGCACAGTAAGTGAGAAAAATGATTGATAAATTACCCAAGATGAGAATAACCAGTTATTTAAAGCAGTTGGAACTGTTCATTCTAAATCAGCGATTTTTAACCATTGTGCTGCAAAAAATTTTTAAAATAGGCAGTACCCAACTATTAAATCAAGGGCATTTAACTCTTTTTGCTAAGATTGTTAACTTAAAAAATGACAACAGCCATCACAGTGATGTCTGTCTGCTGTAAATGAGTTAAAATTATACTTCTTTTTTTTTTGTCAGATCAGCAGAAAGTACATATTTTCGGTGTGCTGCAAAATTTTAATAGTTTGCACCATGAAATTAAAAAGTTTGAAAATTATTCTAAATAATGTGATCAACATTTTAATTAATTACTTAATTTTTTATTTCAGCTGCAAGAAAATCAAGATGAAATTGAAAATATGATGAACTCTATTTTTAAGGGTATATTTGTTCATAGATACCGGTAAGAGATTTTAAAAAATAATTAGATTTTTAACTTAGAATTTATTACTTATTTGTAGTTCTGGATAGTATAGAGATATGAAACTCTGTCTTGTTTTGTATTCTGGAAAACAGCTTTGGCTATAAAAGCTAAATAAATGTCATATTATTACTGTGGAGGAATGTGTTACCTCCATCACCACTGCCACATTCGTCCAAAATTCAGAACTTAACACTGTCTGAGGCACCCTTTGTACTTGCATTTGTATTGGTGGGATATTAATAAGGTAGTCTTAAGATAATGCAACCTTAATAAGATGTGATTGTGTTCATATTTGAAAAAATTAATTGCATTGCTTTCTGTCCTGTGGTACTCGTCTTGTTCCATGAAAATTAACTAACAGTCTGTAAAGGTGGGAGAAAAGGGCACCCCTGCAGATAATGCAGCAATTTCATAATGTTGCTTTCTTTTACCTTCAGCTCTATGCATCAAAGTAGAAGCAGAGTATCTCCGAAGTATTTTTGTCATGCTAAATTGCAAATGATTTAGTTTGTCTTTCTGTGAAACCTGTGAGCTTTAAAAATATTTAACTACATAATTAAAGAACATATTTCACAAGAATTAATGGCTCATATACACACATTTGTTACAGTTTGCTACTGGCATGTTTAGTAGGAGAGATACAGATAACAGAAGCTCCGTCTTTAGACACATTTGAGACTTTCATTGGCTAGTTAATTTAAAAAGTTAGTTAAAACAGGAAAATTGTTGCCCTGGCTGGTGTAGCTCAGTGGATTGAGCGCGGGCTGGGAACCAAGGGGTTCTGGTTTGATTCCCAGTCAGGGCACATGCCTGGGTTGCAGGCCAGGTCCCCAGTGAGGGCCGTGTGGGGAGCAACCATACATTGCTGTTTCTCTACTCTCTGTCTCCCTCCCTTCCCCTCTCTAAATATAAATAAATAAAATCTTTAAAAAAAAAAAAAAACAGGAAAATTGTTTTGGTTTTCTTTAAACTTTTTATTTATTTTCAGAGAGAGAGGGAAAGGGAGGGAGAAAGAGAGGGAGAGAAACATCAGTGTTTGAGAGAAACATCATTCAGTTGCCTCTCACACACCCCCAGTTGCCTCTCTCACAACCCAGGCATGTGCCCTGACCTCCTCGAATCGAACCAGTAACCTTTCATTTCATAGGCTGGCACTCAGTCCACTGAGCCACACCAACCAGGGCCAGCAGAATTTTTTTAAATTAATTAATTTTAAATTTAATCTTTATTATATTTTTTCCATTACCATTTAGCCCCTTATATTCTCCTCCCTGTAGGAAAATGCTTTTTAAAAAGTAAATTTGTTATTTTAATATGAATATTTTGATTTAATTCAAATATATAAAGATCTTTTGAATAAGGCCAAGACCTTTATTTTATTTTGAGTATGAAATGTCTGATTGGAATTTCCCACCCTCTTTCTTACGTAAGCTACCCATACTATGATAAACTACTGATAAATGTATTCGGGAAAAAAAAACCCTAAAAACTTTATATACCTGTCATGCAGTATTTTCTTAATTTACAAGTTTATGGACATATAATTAACATAAAGTAACCTGCATGTCTAAGTGCACAATTTGATGAGTTTTGACATACATACATGTGTAGAACTGCCACAGGCATGATAATACGAGGTCTGTCCAGAAGGTGTCCAGCCATGTAATATGAAAAGTAGAGACATTTATTGAAGAAGATACAAGATACAAGAAATATTGTATATAGGACAATTATACCTGTCCCTTTCAGAGTAGACACCTTGGGACCTCACACAGTTCTCCTAATCGCCATCAGCTACCCCGTAGTATTTTCCTGAATCTCAAGGGTCTGAAATCTCTTTCCTTAAAAATGTGATTTTATTTTTCGGGAAAAAGCGGAAGTTTCAGGGTGCCAAATCTGGGCTGTAGGGGAGCTGAGTCACCTGGGTGATTTGATGTTTCACCAAAAAACTCTGCAAGAGATGTGGTTGTGTTGCTATGATGAAGCAGCCAATCACCAGTTGCCCATAGCTTTGGCCTTCTGAATCATCTTAATAGTTTCTGTGAAGGAATATTTAAGCTTACCACAAAGTCTGACGTAGATTCCTTGCTCTACTTAGTCATTTTGAATGTGACGGCCACACAGTACACATACTCACTCAACAGCCTCTACCACCCAACTGACTAGTACAGTGAAGTCGTCATTGTTCACACACGTGCGTTCCAATCCACTGTCCTTGGCTGCCAGGTTACATTGATGTTGTGCAAACTGGTTTTGTTATATTAACAGTGGCTGGAGTTTTTCTGGATATACCTCATACTTTGTACTGTTGAATAGACAATTAGTAAATTAGAATATAATACCATCAAATTTACCCAGGCATAATATAAGGGATAGAAAATAAGGAGTGACATTTCTGATACATGGGGGGTTATATGGAGGCTTCATAGAGGATTTGAAACAAAGAGAAGTATTGGGAAAAAATATTAATGAGATAACTGAAATTTTACAAGTTTAGTTTCAAAAACAATCTTTAGATTGAAAAGAGTTATAGAGAGTTTTGAGTAAGTCAAGGAAAATTTTCCACATCTATACATAGTCAAAATGTAAAGCATCAAAGATCATCAGAAAGTTTTAAAAGCAACCAAAAAAAGAAAGACTGTCATTTTAGTGATGGTAAAAGAATTTAAAAATTATTAGGCTGTAAAAACAACTCAGTGGAAGAAGAGATAACAGGAAAGATTTCAACAAGTTTTAGTAGTTGACAAGTAGTTGTCTTTTATTTTCTAGTTGAGTTTTCATTTGTTTACAGTACAGGGAAACATTTCAAAATCATGTTTTCAGAACTCTTATACAAATCCATGAAATGGTTTATCCTAAGCAAATTGTCCTTCTATTCATTTAATCTTTTTATTTCCTTATATTTTATCTTTGACCTAACCTGTGTGTCAGGTTGATAGTTAAAATAAAAATATTAATGAAAGATTTTTCTTTGAGTGTTTATGTATCTTTGACATTCAGGTTTGAATCTTACTCATACCTACATTCTGTTAATAAGAAATTTAAGATGTAATATATGGTAGCAGATAGCCCTATCAGCTGCTCTGTGTGAGACCCTGTATATGCCTTTCCATTTATTTCTATACTGTTGTCACTAATCGGTAATACAAAAAAAATGAGATGAAAATATATTTCCAGTTGTATAAATGTATTAAATTTCTAATGTATTTTAAATAACTGATCATGCTGAAATAATGCAATGAAATATATAGATTTAATTAGCAAACAGGAAGGTATCAGCTCTTCAGTTCTGCACTTAAACATTACTGCCTCTCAAAAGCCTTTTTTGACCCCTTTTACTCCCCTCCATCATTTACATGCTTGTTTGTTCCTTGCACTCCTCTATAGTAAGATTTAACACTCTCTTAGATAATTTTTATTTTATTCATCTTTAAGTTATGATTTCTGTTCTTAAGTTTTTGCTCACAATCTAATAAAGGATAGTATGACTTTCAAGTATCTCCTGAAGCTGTGTCTTTATCCCCTAGACTATTTCAAAAAAAAATTCTCTGTAGTTGTTCTATTTTGGAAAATGTAATTTTTTTTAGCCAAATATTAGTGACAAAATTGGTTGAGATATGAATTCATTGTGTGCTATAGTTTAGATTAGTGGACCTTCTTGAAGCTTGTAATTATTTCTCACTTTGGAACTCTCATGAGATGTTTTGTATGTGAGAGATAATTGTACTTGTGAAAACAGCCAAGATTTATTCTCTGAAATTTGTATTGTAGTCATTTCAATTTATTCCGCTTTCCTATTAG
The DNA here is from genome assembly GCA_004026765.1 of Micronycteris hirsuta. Lineage (NCBI taxonomy): Eukaryota > Metazoa > Chordata > Mammalia > Chiroptera > Phyllostomidae > Micronycteris > Micronycteris hirsuta. The sequence continues at coordinate 7,543 of PVJI01018943.1, forward strand.
GAAAGCACCTTTAAGGGTGGTACAAGAAACATTTAATTAAGGTTCATTAAAGTTAAATTTCTTTTTGTTTTAAGCAGAAAATATTTGAATTCCATCTGCCAAGAAAGTGATTCAAAACAAAAACTTAAGTCCAGATATTAAGGTTCATGTCTCCCAAAAACAATAACTGTAAGGATCAGTAAATTAGATACGTTTTTCATCGAAATTAACATAATTATTTTTTATTCTGTGAAATGGAGTTACAACAAAGGATTTTGCCCCAGAATTATACTTTTCTAGTTCTATTTGTATTTCTTTGAATTTTCAGGTAAAGTGTATCCTGACTTTATTTTTAGTTCAAGTCTCTAGTACGAGAATGCTATGAAAATTAGGACATGTTGTGATTTTCTTAAACCTTCCCTCTTGTCTTACTTTTTCACCCTCTACTTAAATCTTTGCATTGGAAACTCCTAGCACCTACAACTAAACATTACCTCTTTTAATGGAATGAGGCTGTTGGAAATAGAGATTTTAAAGTGTTAAAAAGAAATTATATATGAAGATCAAGGGTTTCCTCTTTTAAAGGTTTGAGGACTTTTCTGCATGAGAAAAATATCTATTAATCAATAGTTATATTGTAATTAAATTGAGGAATATTTAGAAACATGCTGTATTTTTATTTTATAGTTTACCTACTTAAATAGGTTATTAGCTCCCAGAGGTTAACAAAGCTTTTAGGAGTCTAGTAGGCAAGACAAAAAGGCATTAGAAATTAGAATTAGACTTGTAGATTCTTATAAAAATATTTTGAACAATATTTCCCTACTGAAATAAAGGTAAATTTTTATATCAGGAATTAGCCATCCATAATTTCAATACCATTGGTAATAGTAATGCCAGTGGTAATGAATGGAAGAATGAGCTGTGTACATACGAAGTTACCATACTTGGTCATCACTATAGTTTTAAATAGCATACCATACCTATTCATCGTGTCCTCAGTATGCTTTCCGGAAATTATGTGATAAAAAATGCAGCCTGGGTTTTTGAGTCTTGATGGGTTTTTTTGTTTCTGTTTGTTTGTTTGTTTGGATTTTATAGCGTAATACTGCAGAGAATAAAAGTGCACTGATCCCTGAGTGATGACTACTTAGTAGGATTGAGAATGCTGATTAAATGCTATCAATTTGGGTATTTAGTGGTTGTGTTCTGTTTTTATTTGGATAGCCCAGTAGAGAAGACAACGTATATCAATTTGCAGTTTACAAAGATAGAAATTCATATTGTAGAACAATACCAAGTGACAGACAAGGATGTGTGAAGCACTGACTTATGGAAAAATTGGTTAGTACTAATAAAACTGAAAATGTGTACTCTCTGTCACCTAGTAATTTCACTAGTAGGTACCATAAAATCAATGTCTTACTGACTTTGACCATGTCCTACATAAGGTAAACAACATTCCAATAGAAGAATACTTAATTACTTTTATATATGTTAAGCGTTTTAGTATTTTCTATCCTAAATACTTTTATGTTTTTGTTACCAGTCAATAAATGTATTTCATCATGTGCACTGTTTGAAAGCACTACCGTAGTGAAACTCTTACACATATGCTCAAGGAGACATATACAAAAATGGTCATGGCATTCATTGTTAAGAAAGGAAACCTAGGGACTTCCAGCAAGATGGTGGCATAGATGAACGCGCCGTGCCTCCTTGCACAGCAAAACAAGGGAAAAACCAGAAATTTACCTAAACAAAAACAGCCAGATCTGAGAGAAAATCGAATTAAGAGGAAGTCCGACAACCAAGGAATTAAAGAAGATACATTCATCCAGTCTGGTGAGCCAGGAGGAGCAGGGCAGAGGGAGAGCGCTCGGTAACTCTGCGGGGAGCTGGTGAGCAGACAGCAGGACCACGGTTGGAGGGGCGGTTCCCGCGGGGCTGCAGCACACTGAGACGGGGGCGCCTGACCAAAGCGCGGCCAGCGCCCAGCTCATCAGGACCCAGCAGAGCCGAGACTGGTGGACCGGGCAGGTCCGCATTCCCATGCAGACAAACCGGGAGAGAAAGCAGGGCGCAACCCATCGGCGCAGATTGAAAGCACCTGCGGGGTTGGAGTCGGCGGCAGGAGGAACTCCCAGCCTCATAGGAGAGTTTATTGGGGAGACCCATGGGAGATTGGAACTGTGCGGCCCTTCCACTGACCCCGGAGCGACCCCCGGAGCCAGTGCAGAGGGGCTCGAATTGCTTGCGGGAGGCGGTGTGGGTGCGGAGAGCAGAGCAGGTGCCATTGTGCTCTCAGGTCCCGCCCCCACAGGGAACGTCACAACACAAGGAATGTGAATTTCCCTGCCCAGGTGAACCACAAGGCTCCGCCCCCCTTACAGTAACAGGCACACCGAGGGGAAAAAAATGGCCCAAAGAAAGGAACAGATCAAAGCTCCAGAACTAACTGACCAAGAGCTAGAAAACCTATCAGATGCAAAGTTTAAAACCCTAGTAATCAGGGTGCTCCCAGAATTCGACGAAAAATTATTGAAATTGATTGAACAAATGAGGAGAGATCTGCAGGGAACCAATAGGGATAAGAAGGAAACTGGGACTCAAATCAACAGAGTGGACTAGCAGAAAGAAAAAAACATCCAACCAGAAAAGAATGAAGAAACAAGAATTCAAAAAACGGAGGAGGGGCTCAGAAACCTCCAGGACATCTGTAAACATCCCAACATACGGATCATAGGGCTGCCAGAAGGAGAGGAAGAATACCAAGGGATTGAAAACTTATTTGAACACATAATGATGGAGAATTTCCCGAAGCTGGTGAAGGCAATAGACTTTTGGGAAGTCCAGGAAGCTCAGAGAGTCCCCAAGAAGTTGGACCCAAAGAGGAACACACCAAGACACATCATAATTACATAACCCAAGATCAAAAATAAGGAAAGGATCCTAGAAGCAGCAAGAGAAAAGAGAACAGTTACCTACAAAGGAATTCCCCTAAGACTGTCAGCTGATTTCTCAAAAGAGACCTTACAGGCAAGAAGGGGCTGGAGAGAAGTATTCCAGGTCATGAAAGACAAGGACCTACATCCAAGAATACTCTATCCAGCAAAGTTTTCATTTAGAATGGAAGGGCAGATAAAGTGCTTCTCAGATAAGGTCAAGTTTAAGAAGTTCATCACCACCCAGCCTTTATTGTATGAAATGTTAAAGGGAGTTATATAAGGCATGGAGGAATATCAACAGGGGAGTGGTAGGGGGAGAGGGTGGGAATGGGGCACAGAACAAGTAGCATAAATGGGAGGTAGACAAGAGACAGGGGGAGGTTAAGAATAGTATAGGAAGTGCAGAAGCAGAAGGACTTATGTGTATGACTTATGGACAAAGCTAAAGGATGGGGAAAGGGGGGTAAGTGGGTGGGGGGCAAGAAGAGGGGGAAGAGTGGGAGAACTGTAACAGCATAATCAATAAAATATAGTTTAAAAAATAAAAAAGGAAACCTGTATATCAATGAGATAATGTATAAATAGTTTGTAAAATATTTATAGAAAGCACTGTACATCAGTTAAAATTAATATAGTGCAACTGGAGCTATGTGAATCAGTACATGTAAGTGTCATAATAAGATTTTTGAGAAAAAATTGGAGTGGTACCTTCAGGATATTAAATATGTACAGTTTCAAAATACATAAAATAAGAGATAAAAAGTTAAACCTGATCATACAGATGGGACTGATAGTCATTGAATCAAGGATGGCCATTTATTCTTCGGGAGAGAGATACATCAGTAAGATGTATATAGAAGGTTTTAACTATAATATTTTAGTTGAGAATTAAAATATTACACTTGAAGTATTTTTTATTGTCTCTATAACTTTTATATCTGAAATTTTTCATATTTATTAAAAGAAATGTCCTTGAGCCGTTTATGTTCAGTATTATGAAGGCCTAGAAACATTCTTTCACATTTGTAGTACAGCTACTTTTTGTACACTATTGTCTGTAAATGACTAGATTGATGGCATTTAAAAGATTGTGATAGTAAACATTTATGGAAGGTTTAGTAGGCGCCAGCCACATTTTCCTTTTATTAAATGATTTTATTCTTACCGTAACTCTGTGAACTCCAGGTAGTTATTACCCCTATGTTACAGATGTTGAAATCTAAGAAAGAGGGATATAACTTGCCTAAAGCCACACAGCTAGTAAATAGCAGAGCCGGAAATTTTACTCAGGATGTTTTTCTCCAGATTCTGTACATAAGACTCTATGCTATAGAATCTCTCCATTAGAAAAAGGTATTAATAAACAAAAATAGTGTAGGAAAACTAAAGATTGTGAGTGATAGTATGGCTTTGAAAGAGAAAGTTTCTCACATTTTTATTGTTTACCAGTGACAGGGACTTAGAAGGAACTGTGGTTTATTAGAGCAGAGAGTGAAATATTAGAATGCCAACACCCATCTTGTCACAAAAGAGCAGCTAAGAAAGTTCCTTAGTTAACATTAAAGTTCTAGCTACTGGTAAATTGTTGCCAGATTAATTAATGGACAGATGATTGCTTTGTATTTGAATAATTATAAATTATCTTAAATTATATGTTATTCACGTATGGTAAATCAGAATCCTTGAAGATCAACCTACAAAAGAAAGGTGGGATTCACTTTATTGTATTTAATATGATTTTTTTTTTAAGCTAGTGCTAATAACCTATTAAAAGGTATGGTAAAAATATTAATATCATAGTTGATCATGATTCACACATTTGAGAGTAGGAAAATTTCAGGATAGTTACATTGGAGGCTTATAGTCAGGTGAAAAGCTGTCTGGGTATGAGCCAGAAACCTGACTTTTGGGGTTACTTCTACCACCACTTCACAGTGTAGTCACCAAGATTGTTTCCATTGTGACTAAGTGTGAATTATTACTCTGTCCTGTGCAGTTACATTAAGGTTTTGGGTTTTGCAAAATATCATACATTTTCAAGTAATATTTTCCTCTGCAGTTTTGTCCCATAGATATATTAGTTTGTGTCTTGGTCATAAAAATTATTTTCTTTCAATTTATTATATGTGTGTGCTTAGAAAGGTTTGGCTATTTGGGGAAACAGTTTTTGAGTTCTACATTATTCTATATGTGAATGTTGGTACTCTGATTTCCTCAAATTTAACAACATATTCGTTGAATTCATAATATTTGTGAGGCTTTCAAAAAGCTCCAAATGCCTAGTCTAATGAACATGGTGTGGATGAGTTAAAAATATGATGATTTCCAGAGCATTATTTTTCAGTTTGGTATCACTAGTTTTTATTCCATGGCAGCCATTGAAGAAAATAGAAGATATTCTATTTTGGGGGCCTTTGAGAGTGCAGATATGAAATGGTGTATTAGGAATAATCTTGATACTTATTGCTTGCTGAAAATGAATGTGAAATACATTCTAGCTTTTCATATTAATGGGGTATTTGGTTTTTCTTATTTTCTTCCTCCTCTAGTGATGCTATTGCTGAGATTAGAGCCATTTGTATTGAAGAAATTGGAGTATGGATGAAAATGTATAGTGATGCCTTCCTAAATGACAGTTACCTAAAATATGTGGGTTGGACTCTTCATGACAGGGTAAGTTATGTTCCAGGCTTTGATATATAGTATGCTATGCTTGTCTTATTACTAGACAATATTTTTAATAGTATGGGAATCTAAGGTGATACAGCAAAATAACTTACTCACTTGATGGACACGATGAAATATGAGACATCTGCCCATGTGTGGAAACCCTTCTTACCTAGTAGTAATGTTTAAAAAAAATGGACAGTCTGGTATATATAAAATTTTAAGAGAACATGTTATCCCAAGAAATGAATTATAAGCTTTTTCTAATTTGGAATCAGAAGAGATTCTTTATTTTTCTAAAACATAAATAATAAGCAGCCCTGGCTGGTGTAGCTCAGTGGATTGAGCGCGGGCTGGGAACCAGACGGTCCCGGTTCGATTCCCTGTCAGGGCACATGCCTGGGTTGTGGGCCAGGTCCCCTGTGAGGGCCATGTGAGAGGCAACCATACATTGCTGTTTCTCTCCCTCTCTGTCTCCTTCCCTTCTCTCTCTAAAAAAATAAATAAAATCTTTAAAAAAAAAAAAATTACAGAATTCTAAGCCCTGGCTGGTGTAGCTCAGTGGATTGAGCGCGGGCTGGGAACCAAGCGGTCCCGGTTCGATTCCCAGTCAGGGCACATGCCTGGGTTGCAGGCCAGGTCCCCGTGAGGGCCATGTGAGAAGCAACCATACATTGCTGTTTCTCTCCGTCTCTTTCTCCCTCCCTTCCCCTCTCTCTAAAAATAAATAAAAATAAAATCTTTAAAATGTATTTATTAAAAAAAAACATAAATAATAAGTTTTCTGCTTTTGAACTTTTTAGGCTGATGTCACAGTAGAGTGTTCTCAGGAGTTGAATAGATTTGTTGTACTCTAGGATATTTGATTAAAAAATTTGATACTTGTATTTGAAGAGATTCTGACATTAAAACTAATTTCACATTATTGAGTCCTAAATAAGTAATCCTCAAAATAATCAAGAGGAGTGATAAATTATTAGAATTTTTATAATAAACTACCTCATATTCTATAACTTGAACTGCCAAATGTTCACAAATACAGAAATATTACAATTTATTTTTTTAAAGATTTTATTTATATATATTCAGATAGAGGGGAAGAGAGGAAGAGAAGCATCAACGTGTGGTTGCCTCTTGCACGCCTCCTAATGGGGGCCTGACATGCAACCCAGACTTGTGTCTTGACTGGAATTCCAACCTGGGGCCCGTTGATACACAAGTCAGCACTCAATCCACCGAGCCACACCAGCCCAGGCTACAATTTAAATTGTTTTGTTGTCGGCAATAATGGCACCAGGTGTTAGAATGGTGGAATCAGACCTTGGTTCAGGAACCTTGGTACTTGAGTTCTGGTTAAGAAAGAAAGTTTATTTAGAAAGTCACAGAGGTAGAAGAAGTTATTGGTAAAAGTGGGCTCAGGAAATAAGTTACAGAGGCAAAAGAAGGGCCCTTGGATCTTAGGAGAAAGAAAGGTAAAGGTAACTAGCCTGAAAGGGGAGGGAAAGGTATGATTGTGCTCCTAGAAGGGAGAGCAGCACTGGATTCTTCTCTTGAGTGTTATTATTTGGAGGTCTCAGGGGAGGATCCCAGTAGAATGTTCATCAGTTTTCCAGATATGTCACTTCAGCGTTGTGGTCTCTACTACTTGGTTGGCACCAGGGCAGAGGTCCCTAATGTCAGCCATGACATCTCTTGTCTGGTTTTGGTGCTGTACTGGACTGGAGCTGAAACACAACATAGGCCTGGGTGTTAATGCTTAAAAGAGTGATAATGCAAGAGTCCAAATGCGAGTTGCTTGAGGCCACTCTTTGGCCCATTGTTCCTCCTTCATTGGAGTCTCCTGCTTGACCAGCAATATGCCAAGGGAAGTTCCCAACAATATGACCAGTGATATCAAAGGTCGGGGCGTCTAAACCACATGACCAGTGATATCCTAAGGGAGGAAAGGTTACCCTGAAGTTGAGGTCCTTGTTTTCCCAGTTGTCCCCTTTGCTAAGTGTTAGTTGGTCTAACTTGAAGCAGGCTGTGAGAGAATTCACGAAGTAAAGAAAGTGCAGAGAGAAGAGTTTTTATTCATTTTCCAAGAGTGGAAAGGGGCATGGTATGGAGAGATAATACCGGTATGGAGGGGTGGGAACTTTGACCTTTTATTGGATTAAAATTGGATTTCAAAAGCTGGGGAGGGTTGCTGTTATGTGCCCCCTGGGCTCTTGGGGACATTGTAACACAGGAGGTTTTGGTTGATTTTGCATAAGCTGCAGCTTGCTCCAGTGTTACCTTTTGCCTGTGGATCTAGGGGGTGGTTAGTCACCTTCTCTGTTCTTGCTTTCCAGTAAATTCCAGTCCTAGGGACATAAGCTCAGAAGAGTAAAAATGGCAGTCATGTTTAATAAGGTCATAGGCCTGCTGGACAAGTGGAACCACTTCTGCCCTGATGACCTTTGGTACCTGACCCATCATCCTTGCTCTGCTTATGTCTGTCTAACTGCCTACCACAGTTATAGTTCATTATTTCAGTTGAAATCTGTCACAGCTATTTGAAGACTTATTTTTAACTCAGTTTTTAAGGCAAATTTGGTAATATTATAAGACTTTATCTTACTATTATCAACTTTATATAGACTTAGTTTTTAAAGTATTATCAAAGATTTTTTTTTCTTTGAATTGTCTTTCTCTGGTTTTAGAATTAGGATAATGCAGGCCTTATAAAATGAAAGAAGGCTTTTGGAAGCCTACTCTCCTCTTGAATTTTATGAAATAGTTTGAGAAGTGGAGTTCTCAGAATGTTTGGTAAAATTCACCTGTGTAGCCATCCAGTCCAGGGCTTTTGTTTGTTGGGAGTATTTTCATTAGTATTTGAATTTCACTAGGTGTAAATCTATCTATTCAAATTTCTCTGATTCTTCCTGATTTAGTTTTGGAAGATTATCTGTTTCTAGGCATTTGTCAGTTTCGACCAGGTTATCCAATAGGCCAATATCGCTAATGAACATAGATGCTAAAATCTCAACAAAATGTCAGCAAACTAAATATAGCAATGCATCAAAAAGATCATACAACATGATCAAGTGGGATTTATTCTGGGGATGCAAGGTTGATAAAATAATTACAAATCAATAAATGCGATTCACGACATACACAAAATGAAGGATAAAAACTACATGGTCATATCAGTAACTGCAGATAAAGCATTTGATAAAATCCAGCAGCCATTTATGATTAAAAAATAAATAAACTCTCAGCATAGTGGTAATAGAGGGAACATGCCTAAATATAATAAAGACCATATGTGACAAACCCACTGCCAACATCATACTCAACAGGCAAAAACTACAAGTGTTTCCCTTAAGATCAGGAACAGTACAGAGATGTCTGCGTTTACCTCTTTGATTCAACATAGTACTGGAAGTCCTAGCCACAGCAATCAGAGAAGAAGAAGAAATAAATGACACCCAAATTGGAAAGGAAGAAGTAAAACTGTCTTTATTTGCAGATGACATTGTACTGTACATCAAGAATCCCAAAGATTCCACAAAGGAACTACTAGAACTGATAAATGAATTCAGAAAAGTAGTAGGATACAAAATTGATATCCAGAAATCGATTGCATTTTTTAATTGACAGATTAGACTATTTTTATTGTTGTTCTAGTACAGTTGTCTTCATTTTCACCCCATCACGCCCCACCCATCCCAGCCTCCCTCCCTTGAACCTAACCCCTTTGGCTTTGTCTATGTGTCCTTTATACATGTTCCTTGACGGCCCTTCCCATATTTTCTCCCATTATCCCTTTCCCTCGTCCTTTCTGGTTACTGTCAGTTTATTCTTTCTTTCTTTTTTTTAGAATTTATTTATTTTTAGAGGCAGGGGAAGGGAGGGAAAATGAGAGGGAGAGAAACATCAGTGTGTGGTCGCCTCTTGTTCACCCCGCACTGGGGACCTGGCCCACAACCCAGGCATTTTCCCTGACTGGGAATCAAACCAGCAACCCTTTGGCGCTCAGGGCTGTGCTCAGTCCACTGAGTACACCAGCCAGGGCAGTTTATTCTTTATTTCAGTGTCTCTGGTTATATTTTGCTTTATTGTTTGTTTTGTTCATTAGGTTCCACTTACAGGTAAGATCATATGGTATTTGTCTTTCATGTCCTGGCTTATTTCACTTAGTATAATGCTCTCCAATTCCATCCATGCTGTTGCGAAGGGTATGAGCTCCTTCTTTCTTCCTGCTGTGTAGGGTCAATTAATACTTGACAAAGGGGGCAAAAGCATAAAATGGAGTGAAACTAGCCTCTTCAACAAATGGTGTTGGGACATCTGGATAGCTACATGCAAAAAAATGAAACTCGATCACCAACTTACACGATACAGAAAAATAAATTCAAGGTGGATAAAAGACTTAAGTAGTCAGTTGAATTTTTATATGCCAATAGCAGAACTAACAGGGAATTTGAGAAAATAATCCCATTCTAATTGCTTAAAAAAAATTAAAATACCTACGAATAAACCTAACCAAGTATATAAAAGACCTGTACACAGAAAATTAAAGACACTGAAGAAGGAAATTGAAGAACATACAAACAGTGGAAGCACATACCATGTTAATGGATCGGAAGAATTAACATCATTAAAATGTCCATACTACCCAAAGCAGCCTGTAGATTCAACACAATTCCTGTCAAGATTCCAATGACATATTTCACAGAAATAGAACAAATATTTCAAAAACTTTTTTGAGCCACCAAAGGCCCTGCATAGCAACAGCGATCCTGAGAAAGAAGAACAAACTTGGAGGAATTATACTACCCAATGTGAAACTATACTACAAGGGCATTGTAATCAAAACAGCATGGCACTGGCATAAAAACAGACACATAGACCAATGGAACAAAATAGAGAGCCCAGAAATAAATCTACACCTTTATAGTCAGTTAATATTAGACTGAGCCCTGGCTGGTGTAGCTCAGTGGATTGAGCACGGGCTGGGAACCAGAGGGTCCCGGTTTGATTCCCCGTCAGGGCACATGCCTGGGTTGCGGGCTGGGTCTCCAGTGAGGGCCATGTGGGAGGCAACCATACATTGCTGTTTCTCTCTCTCTCTGTCTCCCTCCCTTTCTCTCTCTAAAATAAATGAATAAAATCTTAAAAAAAAAAATTAGACTGAGGAGGAAGCAAGCACAAAATGGGCTAAAGATAGTTTATATTCAGCCCTGACTGGTGTGGTTCAGTGGATTGAGTACCTGCAAGCCAAAATGTCACTGGTTTGATTCCTGATCAGGGTACATGCCTGGGTTGAGGGCCATGTCTGAGTGTTTCTTTCACACATAGGTGTTTCCCTCCCTCTCTTTGTCCCTCCATTTCCCTCTTTCTAAAAATAAGTAAAATTTTTTTAGTAAAGACAGTTAATTCAATAAAATGATGTTAGGAAAATAGGACAGATAAGTGCAGAAAAATGAAACTGGACCACCTTCTTAGCACACATACAACAATAAATTCAAAATGGATCAAAGACTTATATGTCAGACCTGAAACCATAAAAATCCTAGAAGAAAAAATATGTGGTAAAATCTGAGACACTGATCATAGCAATATTGTATTGGATAAATCTCCCCAAGCAATGGAAACAAAAGAAAAAAATAAACAAATGGGAGTACATCAAACTAAAGTTTTTGCACAGCAAAGGAAATCATCAACAAAATAGAGAGACAACATACAGAATGGGAGAACATATTCAACCAATACATCTGATATGGGATAATATCCAAAACTTATAAATTACAGGACTCAACCCCCAAAAAACAACCAACCAACCCAATTAAAAATGGACAAAGGGCCCTGGCTGGTGTAGCTCAGTGGATTGAGTGCGGGCTGGGAACCAAAGGGTCACTGGTTCGATTCCCAGTCAGGGCACACGCCTGGGTTGCAGGCCAGGTCCCCAGTGGGGGCCATGTGAGGAGCAACCATACATTGCTGTTTCTTTCCCTCTCTGTCTCCCTCCCTTCCCCCTCTCTAATAATAAATAAATAAAATCTTTAAAAACTGAATAAATAAATAAATAAATAAATAAACTCTTTAAAAATAAGTAAATAAAATAATAAAAATGGGCAAAGGACCTGAATAGATACTTCTTCAAAGAGGACATACAGATGGCCAATAGACATATGAAATGCACATTAAAACCTCAATGAGATACCATCTCACGCCTGTCAGAATGGCTAACATCAGTAAATTGGCAGTAAATACTGGCAAGGGTGTGGAGATGGGGAACTCTTTTGCACTGTTGGTAGGAATGCAGATTGGTACAGCCAACTGTGGAAAGCAGTATAGAGACACCTCAAAAAATTAAAACTTGGTCTGTTTTTTCACCCAGTGATTCCCTTTCTAGGAATATATCCAAAGGAACCCAAAACACTATTTCAAAAGCTCATAAGCACCCTTATGTTCATTGCAGCATTATTTACAATTGCCAAGATAATAGAAGCAGCCCAAGTATTTATTAATAGATGAGTGGATAAAACAGCTATGGGAGATTTAACCAATGAAATACTACTTGGCCATAAAAAAGACGATTTTACCCTTTGTGACAGTATGGATGGACCTGGAGAACATTATGCTACGTGAAATAAGCCAGTTAGTAAAAGACAAATATTATATGATTTCACTCATGTATAGAATCTAAAGAACAAACCAAACTAACAAGTACAATGGGGACAGACTCATAGATGGAGACAGCTAGTGGCGGGGGTGGGGAGCTTGTTAAAGTCAGGAGAGATTGAGCAAAAAAGGAAAAAGGACTCAGGGACATGCACAACAGTGTGGTGATTGCTTGGGAGAGGGGGATGTAAGGGGACTAAATGGTAATGTGAAAGATACGACAAAGATTTAATTTTTAAAAAAGTATTATCAAAGGTATTTCGAATACCACAAAATTGCATAAATTATAATAAAAGATCCCAAAAGGATTTTACAGGCCATTTTTGCTGCTAAGAAAGAGTTTAGAGTGTAGAGAGATCATTCAAGTTGGTTGCTTAGCTTCAGACTTGCTAATTTTTAATGAACAATTAAAAGGGGTTCTTCCCTACCTCTTTTCAGGGAAAATTCAGTTAGTACATAGTGAATTTTTTTTCTGATCACTTATCACTCCTAGCAAATTCAAATTATTTTCTGTACACTAATAAATCCCAAGCTTGATTCTGTATTTTCTTTGTTTAATGCTCTTGTGTAATTGGGAGCTTTCCCATCTAAGCCTCATGTCGTCCTGGCTGGTGTGGCCTGGTGGGTTGAGTGACAGCCTGGAATCCAAAAGGTCGCTAGTTTGATTCCCAGTCAGGGCACATGCTTGGGTTGTGTACCAGGTCCCAGGTTGGGGGGTTGAGCCGTGCCAGAAGCAGCCAGTTGATGTTTTTCTCCTCTTTTTGTCTCCCTTCCCCTTTCTTTAAAATAAATAAAGTCTTAAAAATAAAGCCTCATATCAGATTTATACAGTGAAATTTCACTACAGTGTGAGAGAATTTATAATTACATAGTTTGTCCTTACCCATACACACACTGTTAAATCCAACAAGACAAACTATTTAGGAGTAAATTTAAATCCTTAACTTTTAATTCTCACCACTACCGTACCAGTTTTCTACTCCCTACACCTCCCTTATAGAGTATTTACTGAATATAAGTAACAATCACCAGTTTTAACAGAATTTATATATGACCACAAATTCTGGGAGTAATACCTATTTGATGTAATTTGTCAAAAAAAATGAAGACTATCATTTTAAAATCAATAAAGTGTTTGTAGAAATCCTCTGTGCCAATAAAAGAAATGGTAGGTTTCTCTTGTATGATGTTTTCAGTAGAATGATTTTGTCAAATTAAGGAACATTCAAACCTGTAATAATTTTTTTAAGTTTATTTGAGACAAACTGATGACAGATGCCAGGGTTGTCATCGCTGGATTGAGAAAATGCTTCTGGAAATGGCAGTCTTGCACCTTATTATATGCATTACAAACAAAAGAGAAGGCTAAGTTGGTTACATGAAATCCATTGGTGATAATTTAGGGAGGCATAGAAAGCAAAGCGGGGGGAGATACCTAGGACTGCATAAAAAGTAAAATGATAGACACCTACTACTTTTACATAGGTCGGTACAGGATAGTTAGCAGTCAATAATTAACACAATAACAATAATGATGAGGGGATTTGCCTTCTCCTTCTGGTGCAGTGCCTGTGCTTTGAGAGGTCCAGAAAAAGAATTTGACATTCCAAAGGTATGATATCTTAAATGTAAAAAGACAATAAATACTCAGGCTCAATTAAGGTAAATATTGACTTGTATCAAGGATGATTCTATCCTGTGTCATGACTGCCCACCATGACCTGCTTCTAGTTTCAAAGTTTTTTATTTTATTTTATTTTTTTTTAAGATTTTATTTATTTATTTTCAGAGAGAGGGGAAAGGAGGGAGAAAGAGAGGGAGGAAGAGCAATGTATGGTTGCCTCTCACATGGCCCTCACTGGGGACCTGGCCCGCAACCCAGGCATGTTCCCCGACTGGGAATCGAACCGGGACCCTCTGGTCCCCAGCCCGTGCTCAATCCACTGAGCTACACCAGCCGGGCTAAAGTTTTTAATTTTAGACCACCCTATGTGATAACTTTAGTTCTCTGAGTTTGTAAGGCCTCCCCTGAGCTTGTCAGGTTTAGTGTGTAGCCCCATTCATCCAAAACTTCAAACATCTACTAAAATTTCTAGAACTTGGTGTAAATGTTAAATAACCCCTTCTATACTTTTGTTTTCATTATCCCCACTCTAATCTTATACTTTTTCTCTCTGAGGAGTATAGTCATTTGCTTTCTCTCCTTCTAGTCTGGTTGAAACACCTCATTTTATAGGATATGGCTTCTGCCTTCAGACTCATTCTGTGGCTTTTCAAATGAGTTCATAAAACAATTCTTTTTTTATGACATTTTAATTATCAATTGCATTTTTTTCAGTAATTGAGATTAAATTGACATATAACATTGTGTTAATTATGGTGTACAATGTAATGTATTAATTTTAGAATTTTAGAAGTTATAACCTAGCCTACCCTCCTAAATAAGACAAACTGCTTTTTAACCTTGCCAGTTTATATAAGTTTTAGTCAATGGAAAGAAAATCTCTAACAAGTAAAGTAGTTATTAGAGATTGTCTGTCTTCCTGTTGATCAAAATTTACTTCTTAATTTTCTACCCAGTTGTTTTAGTTCTGTCATTAAGGGTAACATAGAATGATACATCTAATTTATAAATAGATAAAGTAATCTCTGTGTTCTGGGCTAAGTATCTTAATCTCTTTGTATATTTATGGTCATGACACTAGATTGCCTTTATCCTTTCCAGTTTGTCAGTAGTTCTCCGTACTGTTTTTGTTTTTAGCATATGTATAAAATTCTTCTGCTTTCTTGTATATCTCATGTATATATATGCTTGATTTCTCATACCAACTTCTCTTTAGTGCTTGGGTAGCATCTATTTTCAGTTAGTCTACCTCATTTCCTCTTCTTTGTGTTGAATCATTTGCGATTCTCTTTCTCTTAAGTTTACCCAAAACCTTTCTAGCTCTGTATATGTAAAGCAAATGACATCTATTGCCTGTTACCAGAAGTAGACGTTCTAACACTTCTGCCCACTGTGTCTTCATATTGGGGCTGCCACAGAAAACACAACACAGTGAAGCACTGAATGGAACAGTGCTTTCTTTACTCACACAGAAGAGGGACAAAGCAAGATCAGTTTCAATAGTGGGTGTCATTCCACCATAGCCAGTGATCCCTCCCAGCAGTCAATACAGAGCACTTGACCTGCAGGTACCCCTTTTGTGACACAGGACTAAAGATGCTGTCCCCTTTCCTCAGGGGACAGATTTAGTAGTGAGGTTGGCTAGGTGCCATATGAAACACGAGCTAAAACAGAACAAAAGAACATACATTCAGTCTGAAAGAGGAAGAGTATTCCCATACACGATGATAAACCTAGCATAAGCTGTGATGACTCTGTCTCTTGCTAAGGAGTGTTGCAGGCCCAAGGCCCATTTTTATGCAGGGTGGGAGGTGTCAAAAGACTTCATTCATGTAGGAGACTGTTCTTATCAACAGTTCACCCCCCACTCCTGCTTGGCCTCTAAAATAACAGATAAAGTATATCACATCCCGTGGAATTGGGTCTACTTCGGTTCCCGAACAACCTATGTGAACATGGATTGCTCGTATAGCCGTTGTGTCATCTGGAGGCAACACTTTACAAGGGTAATTAGGAGAGCCAGGTCCATGAGGACAGTCAGGCATCCCTGGAGAATGGTCTTCAATCAAGAACCCCAGGTGCCTGGATAAAGCCAACTAAAGAGGGCAGAAAGTGAGGGAAGCGGGTGCTGAGACTCTGTATAGCTAATAACCATCCCACCTAAGCATGGATATTCACCAACTCAGTTTTTAAGTTCCTCAAATTGTTGATGTAGATTGCAGAAAGAAAAGCTGGTAATAACACAGATGCCACTCTGTTCTACCAGTGCATAACTGAGGATTATTTGATTATCCACCACTACCTTGAGTGGTGAGTATAATGTATCTTGTTGGTCTTGGGTGGCCAGGCATTGAACTTAGCTATTTTGCCATGGTTAAGGGCTCTTTTTTCTAGTGCTTGTATAGTTATACCTGGTATTACAATTTGGAAAACAAAATGAAACCAACAGTTGGTTTGTCATCCCAGAAGGGTACTGTGAGTTACTCTATGGTGTTAGGAAAGTGAATCCTTTCCAGCCCTCTCTGTAGTTGCTCACATGGACAGTGAGCCCTGTAACTCCTTAGACAACAAATGATTCCCTTGGAGGCAGATACTCTGTTGCACATTGGGGTCTGCAGAGAAATACATAACCAATAGGGGTGCAGGTGACACCTGTCAGGGTTTTGTTCTCATAATGCTGACTAGTCCAGTCATACGCAATCTAAGCTTGGTTTTGCCACATAGTTGCAGAAAGAGAAGAGTTGCACACTGAACTTCCAAGTTCTAAATGTCAGTACACATAGAACAGTAATAACCATTCTGGTACAGAGGTCTTTTTCTATCATATAATAGGTAATATTAAAGAAGGGGACTTTAGAGAATGTCTGCTTTTGGCCCTCTTTCAAAAGATTTGTTCAGCAATTTGAGGGATACGAGGTCTGTCCAGAAAGTATGTGACCTTGTAATATGAAAAATAAGACACATTTATTGAAGATACAAGAAATATTGTGCATAGAACAATGACGTCTCAGTGTCCTTCAAAATAGGCACTTTGGGACCTCGTACAGTTCTCCCAGTCACCATCAGCTGCCCTGTCATATTTTCCTGTATCTCATTGACAGTCTGAAATCTTTTCCTTTTCAAAGGTGATTTTAGTTTTGGGAAAAGCCAGAAGTCACAGGGTGCCAAATCTGCGCTGTAGGGGTGCTGAGTCACCTAGGTTTTCGATGGTTCACAGAAAAACTCTGCACAAGATCTGATGTACATTTTCATGAGGAAGATGCCAATCACCATTTGCCCATAGCTGTGACCTTCTGAATCATCCAAATGGTTTCCACAGAGGAATGTTCAAGCTTAACGCAAAATCTGATGCAGATTTGTTGCTCTACTCGCTCAGTCATGTTGAATGTGATGGCCACACAGTACACATGCTCACTCAACAGTGTACACCACCCCACTGATTAGTGCAGTGAAGTCGTCATTGTTCACACATGCACATTCCAGTCCACTCCCCTTGGCTGCCAGGGTACATGCAAACAGTTCTTGTTGTGTTAATAATGGCTGGACTTTTTCCAGACAGATCTCATAGCTTGAGGAAGGTCTGAGTAGCATCAGTTTGTCTCCCCTCACAATAGCTGTACTGATTTTTGTCAGGGTATTGTACTAGGCACAGCAGAAACTTCTGTATGAATGAAAAGAGGAAAGATGAATGTTCTACTCCCCTCTTATTCCATGGACCTCCTGAGGCCAGGGATGTCTCATCTACTACTCATGGATCTCGTTGCCTTGGTATTGCACCCCAAACTGTCTGTCCCAATCTTGATGCTGCTACCTCTGTGGGCTCCTAATGCCCTTGCTGCTTGACTAAGGTGTTTTGGTTTCAGTTGCTCAGTCCAGGAAGGGAGGTCCCATCTTGCACAAACTCAACATGTCCAATGACATCATCCACCTGATTGGAAGGATCAGTTGGTCCTAGCAGCACTAGAAGGACCCTAGCGCCCTAGTACTCCTTGGTTTTATCTCCATCCTTGTAGTATCCCAGAAAATGGCTACCCAAGGGAAGCATCATGTTCTGATAAGAGTCAAGGGGCACTGTCTGGGGTGCTATAGCAGCTGGAACTGTAAGCCGTTCCAGAGACGTGTGCTCCGAGAGGAAAAAAGAAAAACAATGATTGGTATACTGAGATTGTGACTTCATGGGCACAGCCTAAAAACAGCTTCCTGCTCCACTCCCACCCACCTCTTACAAGTTCAGTATTTCCCAACATGTGCCACAATGCTATGTTTCCCTTGCACTGGAGTACAGTGTTTATTAACAGCCATACAACCCTAGTTAGAGGGGGGTACAAATTCGCCAGCAGGCTGTCTTGCTGTTTAAGTCAGCGGTTCATTTGTTCAGTGGTTGCAATGACATGTTGTTGATAGGATACATGGAAAGTTCTTCATATTCCATGAGAGTATGCCCCTTTTTGTCTTGCTTAGGCAGTGAAGGATGTTCCTTAGAGTGAAGTCCAATGGGTTATCCAGAAATATGACCAAAATAAGAATAATCTAGCCTAAGTAGCTGTTAATGAATAGTGTGGCATCATCCCTGCCCAGGATTGGAGAGTAAGGAGTTTAGTGCGATTAATCTTCCAGACCCTGGCAAGACTCAGTCGTTGGTTAAATGTATCTTGATTCTCCTCTCTGGATAATTTGAGGACATTGACAGCAGTCACTAAAGTTCCATTTATGTGTTGGGTTTATTTTAAAGTGCTTTTCCATGAGTATCCACATGAAGGATATATATTTTTTTTCTTCCTAGGCCGTAAACTGCTGCCATAGTTATTTTCCCCATGTGGAGGATCTCTTAATTGTCCAATCTTTTCGTTACCATTTTCCTGACCAGTTGGCTGGGCCATTGGCAGTAGGCCATGAGTTGATGAAAATGTATCAGGGCATGTTGGTAGAGGTGGCCTGCATCAACATCACCACATTTTTGGAGCTTGGCCCATTGGTTGAAATGTCCACATCTTGTCTTAGTAAAAAGATTGTTACCCACTGATCCAATGACAGCTGTAGGAGGGGGCAGACACCTTCTGCCTTTAGTTTCACAGAGTTGTCAGTAAACCATGCCATACTGTCAGTAGACATGTCTTTGACTCTTGGGCCCCAGGTAGCCCCAGGAAAGAGCCAGAGCACCTCCTGTGGATTGTTTGGACCATTAAAGTAAGTGACTCTACTTATGGGCCCTACTAGTCCCTTGGGATTCTGGCTGGGACCAATATTGCATGTACTGTTTCCATTTGATGATCAAGCTCTGTTGAGGCTTTCCAGTTTTATTGATTGGCTTCATAATCACCTAAGTGAGAATGGGTAGTACAGGTTGTAGTGTCACATGTGGCACTCCAGCCATAAAATGCTATATCTCCACTAGCGCCCAATAGCAAGCAAGGAAATGTAATTCAAAAGAAAGGTACTGGGTAGCAGCTTCTGGAATTTTGTGTGTACAGAATCGAAGAAGCCAGTGCATCCCATTGGCAGTTTCCTGATGCCACAGATTCCAGTCAGTGTATTTGGGAGTGGGGCAGGGGGAAAGAGACGGAAACCTCCAATTTCTCCAGGCATACAGGTTAAGTTTCCAAAGGCTGTGCTTGGGCCACAGCCTATTGAATGGTTTCCAACACCTGCTGTTTCAAAGGGCTGCTTTGTGCTTTACCTTGATTAAAGGGGCCAAGAGAGCACCCAAGTGGTGGAATACATGTTTTCATTACACAGACAGGCCCATTACCTATCAGACCTCCTTTTTTATTGGTGGGAGCTACCACGGCCTACGTTTTTCTTTTTGTTTTATTAAATATATTTTGTTTTATTAAATATATATTGATTATGCTATTACAATTGTCCCACTTTTCCTCCCCTTTATTCCCCTCCTCTCTCTACCCCTCCCCCCCACCAGCATTCCCCCACCTTAGTTCATGTCCATGGGTCGTGCATATAAGTTCTTTGGTTTCTCCATTTCCCATACTATTCTTAACCTCCCCTTGTCTGTTTTCTACCTACCAATTATGCTTATTCACTGTACCTTTCCTCCCTTTCTCCCCCCCTCCACCTCCATGTGATCTCCATTTCTGTGATTCTGTTCCTGTTCTAGTTGTTTGCTTAGTTGTTTTTGTTTTTTTGTTTTTGTTTTTGTTTTGGGTTCAGTTGTCGATAGTTGTTAGTTTGTTGTCATTTGACTTTATATTTTTGATCACCTTGTTTTTCTTAGCTAAGTCCCTTTAACCTTTCATATAAGGGCATGGTGATGATGAATTTCTTTAACTTGAGCTTATCTGGGGAGCACTTTATCTGCCCGTCCATTCTAAATGAGAGCATTGCTGGATAGAGTAATCTTGGATGTAAGTCCTTGCTTTTCGTGATTTTGAATACTTCTTTCCAGTCCCTTCTTGCCTGTAAGGTTTCTTTTGAGAAATTAGCTGACAGACAGTCTAATGGGAACTCCTTTGCAGGTAACTGTGTCCTTTTCTCTTGCTGCTTTTAAGATTCTCTCCACTGTATGTGGGGGAAGGGTTCAAGAGGGCCATGACCTATGTTTTTGTTTGATCATCTCTGAAATGGTGGTGGTTTTTTTGTTTTTGTTTTTTTTACTTTCTGCCCAAATGGCTCCCAGGAATTTCACCTGTTCTTTGTGCCAGGCCCTGGACTGGATTATTTATTTGGATTTATATTCAAATTGGTGGTAGTCATTTCTTCATTGACTAAGTGGAGCACTGTAGCCATACGTTTTTTGGTTGGTCTTGCTATCAGGATGTTATTAATCTAACAGGTGACTAAAATTTCTTTGGGGCCTTGGGTTTGTTGAAGATCAAGCTCTACCCACTGGTAACATATTGTACAGTAGTTTAGGTATCCCTACAGAACTACAGTAAAAATATATTGCCGGCCAGTGTGTATGAATGCAAACTGGTCCTGATCTTTATCCTTCAGTGGGATCAAGTAAAAGGCATTAGCCAGATCAGTAATAGTGTACTAGTTTCACATTTGGGTTGCCACTGTTTTAATGACAGTGATAATGTCAGGGACTGCTGGAGCCAGAGCTGAAACTTTCATGTTTAACCTGTGGTAATCTGTCTCTCCAAGCTCTGGAGGCCTTACAAAATGTCCAGGCGGGGCTGTTAAATTTCAATGCAGTGATGTTCGGCACCTCTGCTTGCATTGTTTTGAATTAACAGAATAATGTCCTTTTCCCCACCATACTTTTATTGAGCAGTGTGCCATAGCGGGCAACTCTGGAATTGGTCAGGAATGCACTTGGCCCATTATACTTGAATTTATCATATTTGTGGTTTATACCCTGTGAAGCAGTTGTGTTTAGTATTTCACACAGCCAAAGTGTTAGTATCTGTTAGATACTCACTGAGTTTTGAGAACCACGATTATCAGAACTGGAAGTGGTCCAAAGGGCTCCATCCACAAACACATGTGGACTTGTCTCCCAAAGGTAAACTACATCTTCCCCCAAACCACCTAAAAGTCGCTATTTTAATCTTAGCTTTTTGGGGGACCTGAGATTATTGTCATTCATACACCAGTATCTAAGAGCCCTATAAAAGTCTGCATTCTACCCCCTCCTTATTCCTTCTATCCTGATAGGAGCATAGGTCCTCTGTTGGGGACCCAGAGACCTTGCTCCCATGCCTAACTGCTGTTCAGCCCTAGACATTTGAGTCTGTAGTACTTGTGTCATCAGAGAGATGCACCAGCCAGGCTGCTCAAGCCTCCCCTGGTTCATGCCAATGTCTGTCCTACCGTTTTCATATTCACTTTCAGCAGTCTCATTGGTAGTTTTCCATTGAGTGAGAGCAGGTGTTATTTGAGGCCTGCAAACAACCTGGATCAGGTGAAGTGTCCTACGTGAGACTTCTTTACTTCTTTCACAAATCATTTTTAAACCCTAAGGCAGCATGGGAGCTGGGGAGTGGGCATGGGAGCACAAAGGCAGCCAAGAGTCAGGAGATAGTTTTTCTACTCTATTTAGGACCTATTTCAGATTCCACCCTCATCTGTTTCATCAACTCATCCTTGTTGACAGGGAGGTTATCTACATCCCATTTATCCCTATATGGCCAGAGGGAGGCCAGTACCTCATTCAGTTCATTACTACCACTCTACCTGCAGAGTTGGCACCACCCTCTCAATGCGGCTGACTAGACAGTTATTTTGATCCTCGCCTGATGATACATGCACTGATGTTAGAGAGAGAGAGAAAAAAAAAATCAGTTGCCTCCTGTACTCGTCCTGACATGGATCAAACTTGCAATCGAGGTATGTACCTTCACTGGGAATCAAACCCGTGACCTTTCTGTAAATGGGGCAGTGCTCCAACCAGCCATGCTACACTGGACCTTCTAGGCAGAGCTAACTAGACTTTCTGTTTCCACCATACTGTGTATATTTTGTTATTGGTGACTCATTGTATGTCTTGGTAAGGAGGGGTTCTAGGCTGAAAGCCCACCTATTATTTTTTTATTTATCTCAAATTTTAAATCAAAGTTATTTACAAAGTTACGGAGATTAGTAAAAGTAAGCCAGGCAGGCTGCATAGGCTCAGGAAACAAGTTACAGAGGCCAAAAAAAAAGCGGGGGGGGGGGGGGGGGGGGGGGCTTGGAGCTTAGGAGAAAGGCAAAGATAACATGCCTAGAGGAAAAAGTAGGGAAAGAAAGGCCCTAGCATGCCCCCAAGAAGAGTGCCCCAAGGTCCATTCTTATGTGGCCAAGTGGAAGCCAGTCTTGCTACAAGACTGCCTTTCCCAGCAGTACATAATAGTATCCTTCCCGAGACTATGTCTTCTCTTCTTAGCAAATAAAAATAAAGAGATACAAGGAAATTTTGGAAGTGATATGTTCACTGACTTCATTGTAATAGTATCATGCATGTATGTATCTGTCCAAAGTCATCAAAGAGAAGTTTTTTTTTAATTATGTCTCAATAAAACGGGGGGGGGGACATTTCTCTCTACTCCCTTCACCTCTGTCATATACAAACACACCTCTCCTTGACAAGACACCTGAATTTGGATAATTTTAATTCTTTCAAAGTATTCCCACTGAACATCCATACCACATGTATGCATTTTAATACCAATCAGCATTTTCTTCTAGAAGAACGAATTTAAAAGTACAACTCATGCCCTGGCTGGTGTGGCTCAGTGGATTGATCACCAGCCTATGAGCCAAAAGATTGCTGGTTTGATTCTCAGTCAGGTCACATGCCATGTCCCTGGTTAGGGGCATGCGAGAGGCAGCCAACTAATGTTTCTCTCTCACACCAGTGTCTGTCTCCCTCTCTTCCCCCCGCCTTCCCCTCTCTCTGAAAATATAATCTTATAAAAAGTAAAATAAAAATACAATTCATTATGAAACTGTACCATTATGCTTTCACAGTACTTTTTATAGCTCTTAACATTTCTTCAAAGATAATTTTGCAAAATTGTTAATACGTTAAAGAATCTCTGACAAATATTGCACAGCCCCCTCCCTCAACAAGTCACTTTACCTTTATCTGTTTTTTTTTCTGTTTTCATGCATTTATAAAGTTATTTATTCAAAAAATAATGATTTAGTAATGACTATGCATTAGGCACTATACAAATAGCATTCAGATTCAAATAAAATTTTGTGTAATGGAAAAACAAAGTATTCAGGTAATATAATAGAAATACCATCAGAGAATAGGAGAACAATTACCAAAAAGGCAACTAGCGTTTTCCTCTGATTAGGTTAGTTTACAGGGTCGGTTTTTGTTTTTTGTTTTTTTTAAACACTTCAATGGGTAGCACTTCAGTTATTTGTTAAGTGCCTATAATGTGGACAGGGCATGCTATAGGTGAAGAAACAGGATTTGGGAGGAGAGGTAGTTGATTGGGAGTCATCACTGGACAAGGTAAAGATAAAACTTGATTAATGTCTTTGATCTACCTGTGATTTGTTGTGTGAACTTGGATAGGTGGAGTAACTTCATCTTTTTTGGCCTTGCTTTTAAATATGTAGTTGGAGATAATTAAGGAAACTACTTATATGCTATCTTAGATCTGGGGTTGTTATTTTACACTGAGACAACTGTCTTTAGTCTTTTGTTCATCCATTGTTGCTGTCTTGTGGTTATGCAATACCTTTGTTGGTTTTCCACCTGTTTTGCCTCCAGGAATACCATATTCTATGAGAAATCTCCATACATCCCCATGGGCTACCCTTCAACCTTGTTATTCATGGCAGTTACAGGGTGGGCAAAAGTAGATTTACAGTTGTGAATATGTGAAACACAGTTTATCTTGTATTATTAATTATTGTATCATTTATTTGTATTGCACCTGTAAACCTACTTTTGCCCACCCCTGGATTATGCCTCCCTTGCATCTAATAGATTTTGTCTTTACTATTTTGTGACCTTGTCATCTCTTGCTGTTGGAAGCTAAATTCTATTCATCTACACTTAGCCTTAGCCTATGAAACACAGTCAATATGGAGCTTCTCAGTAATGCCCATGTCTCTATCACAAGTCATTTTCTTTTTTTTTTTAAATTACTTTATTGTTGTTCAATTACAGTTATTTGCATCCTCTCCCTCCCCTCCCCCCTCCCCCCAGCCCCCACCTCCCCCTCCCAGCCTCCCTCCTCCCCCTTAGCTCCCTCCATGTGTCCTCTACAGTGATTCCTGAAAACGCTTCTCCCCATTGTCCCCTCCCCACTCCCCCCCGGCCATTGATAGACTGTTCTTAATTTCAATGTCTCTGTTTATGTTTTGCTTGCT